>WBMW01005868.1:438419-468613 GCA_013396635.1 Penelope pileata
GGCCAGAGCGCGGCCTCCTCGGGGGTCGTGGGCCCGCCCCGCGCCGAGGCTGGGGCTGCGTCGCTGCTCCGACAGCGCCAGCCGAGAGATGGGGTGTTTCTTCACGTATTTCTCCATCTCTTTTCCAAGAGCTTCTGAACAGGAAGGGAAAATGTACTGCACACAGAGTATTTGCACTGCTGGCCCTTTCAGTCACGGTTTCCTAAGATACTTAACTGAAAGAAAGCTGTGGGTTTGTTCACACTGTCACAAGGAAGGACAAGGGTGAAAAAAGAGTTCCAAGAATACAGAGAGAAACATTAAAGGGAAATAAGATTATGGGTATATTATTAGTTTGCTTTTTCTCCTACTACGAAGACATCTTTACTACATGAAGCCATGGCAGCCATCTCCCTACCAGCTTCCTCCTGTAGGAAACCTGTCTGTTGAAGGACAACGCCGCATGTGATGGCAAGAGGAACAGCTCAAAGGCAGGGAAAGAAATGCTCAGAACAGCCAGTGGGTGAGGGCCAGGTTTCGCTCTGGCAGGATTTTGCCTCCATCTCAGGGGAAGGCATGGATCTCGTGTTGGTGTGAACGTGCAGCCAGGCCCCTGAGCCTGACACCTCTGCTTGGCTGCGAGTCCCTCCCTGGGCAGGTGGAGTGCTACGCTGATGCCTGCTCTGACATGGCCAGAGTGCTCCTGTGTGACTCCATGTTTCTTCTCCCCTAGCATCTGACTCTGTATCTTGCCTTCCTCATTTTGCTCCTTTGTTCCGCTGGTGTTGTTCTTCTGTCTGTCTGACCCAGTTCTCTTTTCTCTCCAGCACATGGGCAGTCTCTGTCTTGTCCTTGCTGCACTGCAGTTCTCTAAATGCTGAAGGAGGATGTTACATATCGATCTTGTCTGCTGGAGCACCAGAACTCTCCCACTCCAAGGCAGTGTGTGACCATCGGGGCAAACAGCCTTCTCACCAAAGGGAAGGCACAGCTGGCACCGCACCGTACAGCTCCAGGGAGAAATGGCATACACACCTGGACCAAGAGGGGCATTCTCAGATAAACCCCCAATATTTGACAGACAGCAGGGGAGGGCAGGAACTGAGATGTCTCTGACTGAGAAGTGCTTGAAGTCGGCATTCAAACCCTTACATCTCGTGTAAGTCTCTGTTCTCAAACAGCCCATGGTGCTGAGCCAGCGCGCTGCCGCAGTGCTCAGAAGCTGTCTCCTGTGAAGCTGCACTGTTTCCTAATTTGCTCTGTGCACACTTTAATACCACCTGGAATGATGAAACTAAAATCAGTCCCTACAGCTTTATGCAAGCTGTGCTTTAGCTGTCTGCCTCTTTAAATGTGCTTTAGACCAAGCGAAATTATTACACAGTGGGGGTAAAACTGTGCTACGCAAAGCGATGCTTTGGCATGAATTCAGGCAGCTTCATGCCAGGAAGGGCCATTAAATAATGTCATCTGACCTCCTGTATATACAGAACATTGCATTTAATTACTGACTGTAGCACTAAGGGTACAGAGGGATCTTAAACGAAGAATCGGAATCAAGGCCCTTCAACCTCCCTTTGTTTTCCTACGTTAATTTGACATTTCAGAGCAACTTGGCTGCTTTTCAAGTGCTGTCAGAAGTGCTGGTTTCCCTTTGAGGAGCCAGTAAGTTCTTATTTCAGGCAGCACATCAAGAGAAACCATCATTTCTCTTCCCAGCACAGGACCAGCGAGTACTGAGAAGAGAGGTTAGCGATTGCATAAGCATCTATTGAAGAAATCCCAGCTGGCAGAAGGCTCCCAGGTCTTAGTGCATGAGGGGAAGTCTGGGGGCAGAGGGCACAGAAGAGGGCAAGATTTAGGAGGAGGGAGGGCTGGATGCTGGAATGCTTTAGGGCAGAGAAACCTCTGCTGCACAACCCCTCCCAGAATGGGAATAACAAAAATATTTCCCTCCTTTTCCTTTTGAAAAACCAAAGCATTTGATAAAACAAAGACACAACTTTTACAAAGTAAAAATAGCAACAATCGCACACAGCAGGGTCTCCGTTTAGCGGGGTGAAGCCCCTCTCTTTTCCTGTTGTCTTGCAGATTAGGAAGGCAGGGGATAAAGAGATCTTGTCAGGGATATTAATGGAGCTCTCCTGCCAGATAGCTACACAGGCTCCGGTCCCAGACTCTTTTACCACAAAGCAGTTCGCTCGGGAGATGTGTTTCCAAACAAGCTGATAGAGGCTATCGGGGAGGGTGAGGATGGAGCAGGGAATGAACATCCTACCCGACTGTGTGACCCGCGAGTGCCCTCACTCACAGCTACCCCGCTGATGTTTCTGCCTGGGATTTTATGTTGTGGAGTGATTTGTTCTGAAATAAAGACCTGACAGATACATGAGCAGCAGAATAAGCTTCCAGTCTACCAGCACCTTTCCACTTCACTGATATTTTGTTTTCTCTTGTTTCTTTGGGTTTCATCTTTTAACAGGACATTTCTTATTCTGTATGCCTGAACATCTCTGGCAGGTGCTAGATCTGTTCTTTCTCTCTGGCAGCTTTAGTGTAAGAAGTGTTTTTGTTTTGGAGAGGAAAGTGAGAGAAAGACAACGAAGAAGGTAAACAAATTCGGAAAGAGATTTACAAAGACAGCATAGGGAAAATTTTCTCTGCTCCAGATGAGAGTATTTAGTGTGCTGCGGCAACCTACGGTGCCTGACCACTACAGTATGCTGATAGGACTGCTTCCATTATTTTGAGCCTATTTATATTCGGGAAGATACAAAACCCAGCTAGTGATGTGGGAGCTGATGATTATTGGTAATGGCATCTCTAAGAGCTGCTTAGACTACAGTCGTACTTAAAAATCAAATGTATGAGAACCAGCTGCAGAACTGCAGATTGTAGAAAGTCCTGCAAGACACTAAAAATTTCCTTCAGATGTTATCCCCTTACATGGCTGTGAGAGACATTACCTTTCCTGTTAAACTCACTGGATGCCTAGAGCTAGAAACATGAATAGCTGGAGTTAGAGAGCCAAAGCTCTCAGGCTAGAACTGCAAAGGATCAAAATTTGCATTAACACAGTTTTACGCTGTGACTTCATCTTTGCTGGAGAATCAAACATGCCTGGGCCAAATGGCATGGAACACCAATAACCATCCTATCAAATTCTCTCATCACTAAAAAATGTCTGTATCTGAACACAGGAATGTGGACTCGATCCATAATACCTTCTGAATTGTGGCTGGGAGCTGCCTGGAAAAGTGCTGATTGGCAAATGTAAAAACTGCTGGAGACTGTTCTGACAATTTAGTTTATGTTCAGAAACTTCCCTTGCCACTGTTTAAATTACTGGACTGGACATTGTCTGAAACTATGCTTTTGTCACCTTTCTCACCAGCATGATGGTCCATCTTCTATCCCCTGTATTATGTCCCTTTGAGTGCACTACCAACAAACTTAGTTATTCCTTGGTCTGATACTTACCAGATTGAAATAAGCTATTTTAGTTGATAAAGTCATAGTAAATACAAAATCCCTTAAACTGGGCTTGACAGGAACACCGTGCTTTTATCACCGTGACCCCAGTGATTGATAAAGTCTCATGCTTTACCTATTCCTTTTTCCTAAGAGCTCCTGAAGGATCACCCCTCTGCAAAGACAGCTCAGCCTTCCTTTAGGAACTCTGTTCACTACAGTGGGTTGGCAGGCAAGAGAGAGGCCAGTAGAAGAGAAGACTTTCTAACAGATAGCTCATGAGCTAGGAAGCCCATGGACTAAAGTGCTCTCCATCAGTTAAGCTGCTCCTCGGCATATCCGTGCCTCTCATAGGATACGACCATTCAGGAGTCAAAGATGCTTCATGATCCTATAAGATACAAGCACTAGATGGAGCAGCGGGCAAACTTCTGGACTCTTTCATTGCTTGTATTCAACCGATGAAGTTTCCGAACAGCCCACTTGGAATGCAAGCTGTCAGGCTAACTCCAGATCAGTGTTTTGTAAAGATGCAGGGGTGCCTTGCGTAGGGCTCCCATCTGAAATTATTAGGCTGCATTACATGACATTTTTGATTCAGTACAATTACTACTGATACATAACTGGAGACCACATTCTTAGATATACTCTTAGATGTTTGTACCAACTTCTTTGCCTAACTTTGTGTTAACCAGGAAATACTCTTTTTTGTGATTCTCACTAATCTGTAATGCCACTGTAACGCATTAGTCATTACACAGCTGAGAGCTTCAGTCAACCTTAACCAAAAGAAGACATTTTTTTAGCAGTGGTGCACTGCACCTTGTTTGCCTTACAGAAACACTGCAGCTTTGTCGTAGCTGGTGGTTCACGAAGATTCAGGGGCTCCCTCATGTTTGAAGGCCTCCATTGTGAAATGTCTCTGACTTCTGAAAACACCAAGTGTGCAAAGAACGGGGTGGGGAGGGGGGGAGGTTTTCTTAAGGCACCTGTTTTGAGTTCCAGGCATTTCCTCAGTTGGCGAAAAAGTTATCTTGTTGAGGGGGAAGAAGAATATTGTTAGAAAACAGCCTCATGATTCTTAAGGTAACTTGGAGGGAAAGGAAGGGCTGATGTGGAAGCAACAACAGATACAAAGAGCACAAAAATTCTGTTTGATAGAGCAAATTCCCAGCTACAAAACACTATTTTTCAACAGACTCACCACCATCTTGGAGGTCCTTTCCAACCTAGTGATTCTATGATTAACTCTGCATTTTCACCAGTGATGAACAGGAGCCTGCATGCTACACTCATAACAATCTGCACCAGTGGAGGTGACAGCTGTCGCTATTGCCGCTGCTGAAATGCACCACCACTGCCTCACTGTGCTCGCATCCACTGTTTGGTGTCCAGAAACATGTAGCAAGCATCCATGAATGTCAGTGGGTGAAGTGGGTGCCATTTTTTCCACATGGAGCAATTCGATTCCACACCTTTGCTCTATCTGCACTTCCAAGTCAGATGTAATTTTGCCAGACTGCCCCTCTGCTGCCATCTGTCACATGGCAACAAAATGTAACCAGATATTGTCAGGAAGGTTCAACCTCTACTGACATACCACCGACATCCACCTCTGGTGTCACGGGCCAAGATCATAAAACAGGAGGCATCACTTTCAGAGCAGCATGGTAGATACCATTTAATCATTTGAGAATGCCACTGTGAAATTCGGCTTTCTTTAAAAAAACAAAAGATAGAAAGGGAGAGAGGATATTTCCACCTCTTCCCTTGACAAAAACAATCTCTGTCAACCGACAGCTAGTGCTGAGCTTATCACTGCCTCCTCTATGCTCTGCTCCGTCACCTCAGTTCCCTGTTCTGGCTTCTCAAATGAACACCCTTTGGAGCTGATTGAATAATGGACTTTTCACTTCAGGGTCTGCATCAAATAAATGAAAAAAAATTGTGTGGGCTGGATAAGGAATAATTCAATTTAGCTTCAAGACTCTACATTTTAAACCTCATTGTAGAAATGAAAGAGGGTCACTTTTAAAATGAAAGGTGAAACCAGATTATTTCAAAAATGTCACTTCTTCTCAGATCTTAAACTTTCTTGCTTTTTCTGCTCCAGGCTATTTATCAAAATCTGTAGTACTCAAGGTTGGCAATTTCATGGCGAATGACTTTAATTTTCCAGAAACTGCAGATTTCCCTTGCCAGATTACTAAGGAAATAACAATAGAGTATAAAATGATTACTTGAGAGCTATTTGAAAAATTATTCTTGTCAGCAGATAGGTATAAACCCATATACAAACATTTATATCATCAGAAACCTGATGGCAACCCCAAATTCTTCTCTTAATTTTTTTCCTCACTCTTTTCTAACCTGCTTCCTAAATTTGTCCAATGGCTAGCACAGAATCCATCAGTCTGATTGCATGCATGCTCCCAAGAGGCAGGAGCAGATTACAGCTTCATTAGAAGGACTCAAAAAAAAAGTTTCATTTACGCATGCAAAGCTGTTAGTTAACAGAATTCAAGCATCAGCAGGCTAATGACTGTTGTCTGACTGCAAAACCAATTAATTTTACATTTTAAGACCCAATGTAGCGTCACACTGCATCTCTCACTAGCCTCAGTTTCATCTCTCAAGAGGTGTCAGTGACTTCTGCTGCAAGGAAGAACCATTCCCAGCACTCATTCACCTCATTTCCCTTCTTTTCTTGACCCTTGCGGTCTCTGGTAACAACAGCAGCAGAAGTGATGATCAGGCAGCAAATAGTGGTCAAATAGTTCATTTTAACCTCATCCAGTACAGGCTCCACAGATGGTCAGTGAGGAGGACAGACTACAGGACACAGAAGATTGACAAGCTCTTTTTGATGGTGCCCAGCAACAGGACAAGGGGTGTCAGGCACAAACTGGAACACAAGAAGTTCTATACAAACATGAGGAAAAGCTTCTTTTCTTTGAGGGTGACAGAGCACTGGAACAAGCTGCCCAGAGAGGCTGTGGACTCTGCTTCTCTGGAGAAATTCAAAACCTGCCTGGATGCTTTCCTGTGCAACCTACTCGGGCCTCACAGTGTTCTCTGGCCTAGAAGAGGCATGTGCAGAGATGCTGGCGTAGTGCCAGTTTGTCTCTGTGGCAGGTGACTCCCACTTCCATCTGTTCTTCAGCTTCTGGTGGATCCACCTCTATGGGTTCTTCAACATCCACTGCTGGATAGTGTTACAATGGCTCCGTGCCATTTTCTCCCCAGTGGACAGCGCTGGGCCTCACAGTGTTCTCTGGTGAATACCTCTTCATTGACATCTCACTGTGCTCTTGAAAATGGACATGCCTGGGCCACGCGGTGTTCTCTGGATGATGGGGAAGGCCTCGTCCCATGCTGTTCTCTGGCTGGGGGACACGCTTGGGCCCCACACTGTTCTCTGGATAGTGGGAACATCTTTGTCCCACACCATTCTCTGGACAGTAGGCCTGTCTGAGCCCCACAATGCTCTCTGGATGTCAGGCCTGCCTGGGCCTCATGACAAACCAAGGGACCTCAGCCACTCTTCATCTGTCTTGCCCTTCATCATCTTTGTAGCCCCACTTTGGACATTCTCTAATAGTTTGATATTCCTTCTACATTGTGCTGCCCATGTTCTGTCATTGTTAAATAAATACCTTTGTATTTAAAAAGAGAGAGGAAAAGGTAACAGTTTTAAAAAGCTTTGTGGTTGCAAATGGTATTAAAGACATAAAGTAAAAGAATTGGGAAAGTATTTTGAAAACCCAAAAGTTCATAGCTGAGTGTGCTTTAGCAAGAGCTTGGGCTGGATGATCTCCTTAGGTCCTTTCCAGCCTAGCTTACCCTAGGATCCTATGAACCTGTGATTGAGATGACAACGGATACTCTAGATTAGACACATCCAACCAACAGCTCGTGGGCCACATGCAGCCCTGGACAGCTGGGCTAGTGCGGCCCACTCTATGCTACCGTGCCATCATGGTGGCAGCTCCTCCCCACCAAGCAGCCCAAACCAGCCTCGGGCGCACACCCATCACTTGGCAACAACTAAACATTGTTTTCCCAGGACTACATGAGATCTCCAGAGGTCCCTTCCAACTCTTACGATTCTATGATTCTGTGACTTCTTACCAGTGCCCAAAACTGGCCCAGATTCAAGATGTAATGGTATTGTAAACTAACGTGAACGAAGACGCATTTTCAAAGTTTACGCAATGTAGCTAGGGTAAAACCTGGCTAGGTATGGTTTGAATATAAGCAAAGGACTGCCAACATCACACCTTAAATCCTACTCCAGACGAATGCAAAGAGGCACTATTAAAGTGAGCCAAAGAACACAGTGTTGGAAGGAAATCCCACACAAGACTGGCTAGATTCACAGGAAAAGACCTCAAGTGATACAAATCTGAATGACAGTGTTGATCTACCATGAGAATGTCACTGTCACATCATAGGGAAAAATAACTTGCAGATGGCAATAAACACTGGTAGTGTTTTTGAGAATAATTACTGTGAGGTTCAATTTAGTCATTACTGAGACCATTCTAAAGAAGAGAGGAATATAGGATGTTAAAGAAGAGTTTTGTTACTTTATTAATAAATACTTGCATAATACCTTATTAATAATCATTTCTACTCTTATAGAGTCTTTTGTTAAAGCCTCCCTACAGAGAGACTTAATTGATTTTATGAAGAGAACTACAAAAATTTTGAGGACATGCAGAATAAATATTAAATCACTTTCACCTGCTTTTCCATTGGCTATACAGGAGACATATCCTATTTCCAGGACATAACTCCTCTGCAAAATCGAACTCCTCATAACTCCTCTGCCCAGGACTGTGCCAACACAGTGACTCCACACACATCTGTGTTTGCGTAACATACGCATTGTTGTAGTGTGCTCCTATGTCATAGAAGCATAGAATCATAGAATATTCTGAGTTGGAAGGGACCCATGAGGATCACTGAGTTCAACTCCTGGCTCCACACAGGACCACCCAAAAATCAGACCATAGGGGATGCATTTTCTCTCCTCTTCTACAATGATCCCAGATAAACCAGCAACTCTCAAGTGGTAATTGCTCTGAATTATGATAAGGTAATTTAACTAAAGCTTTTCTATATGGAAAACAAAGTTAACATTTATTGAACTTGAAATTCATGCACTTTTTTAGCAACGTGTTATTTCACTTGGTGGAATAACAGAGAATAGAAGGAAAAACAGACTGCTTGCACTTTCTGGCATTCTTCGTAGTGTTGTCATCAAAGTGATGCTGTGATAAGAGGAATAGCTCAAGCATATCACCAGGCTTTGAAACATTCTATGCCTTTACTGGAAAGTTTCCATGAAGCCCCAGCAACTGTAAAATTATTGAATAGTAATTGGTGTAAATACAGTATTTCCAATAATGCCTTGCAAAAGACATTTTGTTCACTCCTCCTTTTCTTCTTCCTCCTCCTCCTTCTCCTCAAGCAATAATAAAACCAAAGTACAAAATCCCCATGCAACAGCAGGCAAAAGAGAACCATGAGATAGTATAAAACACTACTGAATAAGGATAATCTGTATTAAAAGTTCAGATTCAGTGCGTCCCAAAAGAAGAACACGCTAAAATAGGAGGCCATGGAATCATCTTCCATTAACATGAAATATGATTCATTTCCACACTTTCACTTCGGCCATCCACTCAATGGAGTCAAAATGATTTGGGTGATTGCTGTCAGCTCTGCCCTATAATTGTCAGGAGACAACAGTTGTTTTCTCCCGAAGGGCTGTGACGGGTGCAAAGCAGGAGGATTTCAGCTTTGCTCCTTTTCCTTCTTCTTTCTTTTTTTTTTTTTTTCTTTTTTAACTTTGCTTCAGGAGAGCAAAACAGCTCTTTTGTTATTGTGATCCTGCCAGAAGGCTGCGAGGCTGGAGAATGCAAACTGAAGCTCTGTCAATTTGTTCCTAGCAACATGTATACTCTGCATTTCATATTAGCCAGTTTAATATGATTATGGGACTTTGTTTTCTCACCAGTAGAGTATATTTTTTATTCAAGAAGAGGAGCACAGGTATTGATGTTTTACCTAGATGCTTCTTGGGAACTTTCTTTTAACATCTAAAGCTCTTTTCTGGCAACCAACTTACTCTCTAACAACAACAGCCTGGGAGTTCTGATAGATCCATTTAGTCTTTTGAGAAACGACTAAATTCTGTGGGTTAACTTGTCTTCTTTTACCATCTAAGGAATATTGGCAGGCTGCAGCCATTTCCCTCTGATGGCCCTTGAAATGATTCTTCATGCTTTTGTCACATAATTAAAATTAGATTATTGCAACTCCCTGCTGGCTGGCCTTAGAGCTTTGTAAACACTCCAGCTGGCCCATAGGTCTGTAGTGAAAGGGATGCTCTAAGCATATTCTTTCTTTGTCCTCTCTTCTCTCATCTGTGTTGAAATCACTGCACTTGCTAACTGCCAGCAGAATGTATTTGGTTATTGCTTTCTAAGGGCAGTGAACATAATGTCAGAGACATTGTGTGCCAAAGTCTCTCTTAAGCTTTGCTTGAAAGAGTCTGGATGCAAGAGCTTTCAATCTATTTTCTCTTTGTCGGTGAGGTCTCCTTCTGCTGAAAAGGAGAAGGGAAAGAAGGGAGAGGGAACAGAGGAGCACAGGCTCCCTTAACGCCACATTCAAATGGAAAATGCATCCAGCTCTACATGATTTCAAAACCAAGGACAGTCTTTCATTGACTAGTATGTAAACACCGTAGACATTACGCAGTTACTTCTCCTATGACAAAATGACTCCCTTTCCCCTCAAAAGATGAAAGCCATTTTGCAATAACAGCGTCTCCCACTACAGCCAGGCTTTCTGAGTTCAGTGGGCTGCCTCCCTGGCTCACTTCTTTTTATGTCACATTTGCTTATGGACCATTACTCTCACATTCACATCCTACCAGTTCTGTCTTATAAATCTTGTATGCAACACTGTGGTTGTGTGAGATTTGCTTTATGAGGTTGTACGGATTATTGTATTAAAGTTCTCAAGGGCCTGAATGACTAATTGTTGAGAGGAGAGAACAATGCAGGGATAATAGTGCTTTAAAAGTAATACTAATGGAGTAGTTTGTGTTTGGGCACGACTGCTCATCTGTCATATGCGCAGATCATCTCTTAGTGTTCTCTGGTTTTATGGGCCTATAACCTCTCACCTCTGCAATCAGCTAGTGAATAAGCACTTATTTTGCTGAAAGAGAATTGTGACGGTGAAGAAGCACAAACGGGCAGTAAAGCTGGCTGTATTGAATTCTCTGTGGCTATCAGAGCCTCGTCACCTTCACGGAGCCAGAAGTACATTTGTTAGGATTGAGTTTTCGGATAGTCTTGGCTTGCCAGCGTTATGAAACAGTGACTATGGATGCAGAACCACAGTAGTAAGATTGTAAAGTAGGAATGTTCCCTTATTTGTGTTTCACACTGTCACTCATGTTAATGACGTGCTCTAGCATAGTCACATCTCTGCTCAATCTCTTTTTCTGTGCTTTTGCTACCTAGTCCTCTGGGCACCAATGTTTAGTTATAACGCACCGTTATGAGCCAGGGGCTTGATTTTGAATCCCCTGGGCACGTTTCCAGAAAGGCTATTCCCCCATCCAGCTGAAAGCAGGAGAGCCACAAGTCTTTGGCAGCTCTGCAAATCAAGGCTGCAGCTCCTAGAAGTCTGAAAACGCAGTTGATTCTCACACTCAGCTTCCTGCCACGGTGCAGTTTGTGACTGCTGGCAGCCACGACATGACACAAGTTTGGTTTCTCCTTTCCCGTATCCTACTGGGGCTTTTGCTAACATAAATACGTTATCGCGTGTAAGCAAGCACTGCATTTAATGTAGAGAACAGATCTCCTACGACAGAGATGGTATTTGCAGTGCCCCGCTGCCTTGCCAGGGCAAACATCTCTGCTGGGGACCAGCTGCACCGCACTGCTGGCACGCTGCTGCCTCTGAGCAGGGCTGGTGCCAGCCTCCCCGACAGCCGTGAGTACGCGCAGCCAAGGCACCGAGTATCAGGGCCTGTGCATGTGTCAAGGACAGGTTTCCCAGCCTGAAATGTCAAAGCAACTGTTTTTCCCTCAGGAGGTGCACTTGTGTCTACGGTGAAGAAAATGTATTATCACAAGTGCTGCCTCTCAGCTCAGAGCTGGATACAGCCTAAACAGGCACCGAATCCAGCAAAACCTCAGCATCCCCCTCCTCAGAAACATTCAGATCTTCAGACTTTTTTGTCCAAGAACCAGCCTGCTTCCAAAAGGAGTGAGCTGAATACTGACCAACGCAGCCCTCGCTTCCAAACTTCACATGATAATTGCTTGGAAAGCAACACAACATTTTTTTTCCACCGAGAACAACTCTCAAACCTAGCCATCCTTGTTAGCCATTTTCAAACATTTTCTGGTCGTGACCCCATTTCAAATCGGGACTCCACTTCTGGTGAGCCCTTGACCCCAGATATTGGCACAGATAAATGGCTTCTAACTGGGCTCTGTACTTTGCTCCTAACTTTACAGACCCCACGCAGAGACGTGACCCCTGGTTTCAGTCGTCGGGACGCAGAGCACTTCAGCCTGCTTCAGCCAGCTGCTGGGGCTCAGGGAGGGCTGTGCAGCCACGCTGCTGCTGCTGAAGGCATGAGGGGAAGGCATGCCGAAACTCAGCCCAGAGCCCTGCTCCTGGCCACACACCAGCTCCGTTCTGGGGCTCAGCTGCTGACTCCAGCTGAGTTAGGTACTGCTGCAAGCCGAAGGAGACAGCACCCACAGTGTATTAAACAGTTAAGGCTTAAGCCACAGTGTGATGCTACAGAAACACAGGCTTGTGGAACATAAAACAGAAGGTTAAACAGAAGGAGGTGGATACTTTGCCACTGGACTAAAATGCACAAGAAGAAAAACTCCAGTTAACGTTCACAAGTAATTTCACATTAGTTCTGTGTGGCTGTGATCATGTTTCTCTTTTTCCAAGTAACAGGAGGGAGGATGGTGTGGGTTCTTTTGTTTCCCTTTTTTTTTAAAATTAGGACATCTGGGCAGTGACCCAACCAAAGCCTCACATCCCTAATGGAAGTCTGTCTGTCCATAACTTGTATATTCTAATTTTCATTCACAGGCAAAGACTTCTCTTTTGTCCAAGTATTTTTACTCTCTCTTAATCAATGTACAAATTCTAGCGTAACTTAAAATAGACATGTCAGAAACACTTGACATGACCTGCATGCCTGTCAACAAGTGATAATCAAATTTCCTTGCCATACTAAAGTTGAGCAGGACACATTTCTTTTTTTCTAAAAAACAAAACAAAACACAACCTATCTAGGTTCCATATGATATTGAATTTCTGAAACACAATGGGAGTTTTTTTTTTATGTGAAGGAGTTAAAAAGGAGTAAGAGCAGCTAAAGGGATGTCTGCTGGGGCTGGGGTGAGGGTAGGAGGCACACTTCTTTTTGAAACAGCACACATGCGGTGTTAGTGAAACTTAAAGAGCAGAGGGAGGGATTATTTTTCTGCTTTTTCTGTTTATTTATTATGTAAATTCAGTTTCCCCTGTACAAATATTGAACTTCTCCTTTTCTCTCCGAAAATCAAACAGCAGCAGGGATAGAAAAGCAGGGAATGCATTTGTAAAATTGGCATTACAGTGGATTTGTGCAGATTTGGGATCTGTAACGATTTTTAATGCATTTGTTATGAAATAATTACAAAAATTCCTTACAAGTGTACTGGAAAGAAACAACACAGTTTCAAAAGGAAACTCCAGACAGAGAAAGTTGTGTTTTTTTAAGAAAAAAGTGATAATTTGGCAATGCTCTGCAGAAGAAGGAGAAAAGATAAAGGTGTAAAGAAAGAGAAGCTATTCCAGTCACTTTTGGCCTAGGCTTCCTCTGGAAGCGTTTGTCCCCGCAATATAAACAAATAGGCTCATGCAGTGCATGGTTAAAATTATCAATGTCTCACTAGCTTGTGATCCAGACTAAGCAGGGCATTAGAAAACCCAAAAGAGCACAGCATCTTCTATTCCTGAAGAGACAGAAAGGGTACACTGACATAACAGTTTCCAACAGCTGTCATAACAGCGTGCGCGGGGTCATGCTGGAGCTGACGGGCGACAGCCTCTTGCATACGGAGCGCTGGAGCCGTGCTTCACGGGGCTGCGTGTTTTCAGGTTCAGCTCTGGTTACTCTGTACAGTATATCGCAGCTTAATCCTTCTGGGATTGTCTGGGTCCTCCTGTGAGGGGTTCTCCGACATGCCCTTTTCTGGCAGAGGAATGCCTGTCCTGTCCTCCTTCATTTGATTTTGCCTGCCTTGGTTTCTGGCACAAAAAGGCCCTCCTCACTCAGAGGTGTGATGAGATGGGGAGAAGAGGACTTCTCCTTTCCACACTGATTGCATTGTTTTAGGGTGTAAAAGTTCAAAACCTCCGATAAATATGGCACTGACAACAAAAGCAGTTAGTTGTTGTGGCATCACTGCTCTCAAGGCATGAGCTAACTGGGTTAAAAACTTCTCATTTATTTGAACAATCTCCCACTAAGTTCAATGCAACTGTATTCAGAGAAAACTACAGCGAGGACTACAGAACAGAAAAGCTCAGAATTATCATCCCAGAGAGGTTCCTGCCGTGGGAGACACTGCTGTGCAAGTTCCTATGAGACAGGAGGAGGAAGAGGACAGGGACAGACTTGGAACCCCTTCTTGGCAAACCTCTGCCCCAGCTCCGGGGAAACTGCTGGTCCTCTCTGAAAAGCTCCTCCATGGAAGAGGAACATTGCTGCCCTTCCCAGAGCACTTCAACACGGGAAAATGAAGAGAAGTTGCCCACAGACACTTACAGAAAAGTAAGGAAGTGGATACCAGGCATCCAGAGCTGATGGATATTCCAAAATAACTGTTGCAGGAAGAGACCTTGCTCCTGTCCACCAGCAGTTGCATAGGCCTGCTACCTAGCACCACAGCTTCAATGGGGGCATTCTGCACCAGGAACTTCCCTGACCAGGTCTTGCCTTGGTGAGAAGAAATAAGGAGCCCCGTGGCATACATTTTGCTATGGTAAGTTTGCAGATACAGTCTGAAGATGTCTTAGCTGTTTTCTATGGATTCCCAGTGCAGGTGATAGAGGAAATTCTGAAGATCAGTCTCTTGTCCTCCCTCTTCGTACGCACTTTGAGGCACCTGGAGCCTGAGTCTCCCTCAGTCTAAGAAAATAGCCAAGGCCATGTAATTTCTGGGTGGAAAAAACAAAAACTGCACCTCAGGGTGCATTAAAAACAAGCAAACAGTAACAAAAAAACCCCAGCACTTTTTAAATAGAGATACCACCTGGATTCCGACATTGAAATAAAAACCAATTTGCGATGCTAAAGCTGTATTTTAAAAATGACAGCCAAGAAGGCTAGAAAAGATGTCAAACATCTGACACAAAGTGTGGCCTGAAAAAATGTAAGAGGAGCATGGATGAAGATGATGCAAGAGGCGTTAAAGAAACAGCCAGTTTTCTGGTTGTCTTTGCAGATGGCAATTTGTGTCATTGTCATTTTTAAGATGCTTCTGGACTTTTCCCTTTCTGTTCCTCCAGTTTCAGCTGTCCCTTGCTATCCTGACACTGGACAACAGGCTAATGCCCCCTGACGTGCCAAATGTGGAGCGAACTGTGTGCATAGGCCATGCTGTACTGGAGGGGATGAAACCTCTGAGAAGCAGCAGGAATGGTAACTCCCTTAACCTTTTCTCTTGCCCCTCTCTTCCAAAGTGACAGTGTGATTGTGTTTACAAGGCAGAAGTAACACCTGGGACAACACAGAGTCAATGGATGCAGAACTCACATTCTATGCAAGTGACATCGAGCAGCTGAAGGACCTTTGGCACCTTCCTGTGATGAGGCTTTCAAGAGTATTTCCTACAGAAGGGACCTGAAATGTTGGTGATTATACACACTGCATGCTCAGTTTACGCATTTCCAGGAAAAAAACTGGTTCAGACCATTATAAATTGCATGTATTTCAACAATTTCACCAGCACTAGTGCAAACAGCAATAGGAAAGGGCTGCGGAGAAAGACTCACAGAGGCTGGGGATTAGCGAAGGGAAGATGAAACCATGAAAGGTGTATGTGCCCGTGTTTTCCATAATGCTCACAGCAACTGCTGAGTAAGCAGCTGGCCGCTCCTACTATGACTAATGGTGCAACTACTTAATAACTTATTTCCACCAGAGTCTTTGAAAATTAGATCAAAACACAACACGCTGATTAAAACAGAAATGCTCGCTATCTGCTGTCAGCTGCTGCACACTCTTTCAGCACATGCATGAGTTTAAGCACACGCACAATCACGTCGAATGCAACATACCACTGACAGCTGCGTGCTCACACCAGCCACGCTGCTGAGGCAGGGTCTCCATCTGTCTGTACAGAGCTGCACATCCAAAGCCTGTGCAACTTCACTTTGCAGCCCTACGGGAAGCTCTTTATAAATATCTGAATTAATTAAATCAGCTCTGTACAGCAGAAAAAGGAATCAACTTAATATGGTCGCCATGGCAACAAATATTTCCTGGATGTAGTTTTGCTGCTAATCAGCAATGGCCTCCCCATGTTCCTTATGATGGCAAAAGTTGTTGAGCCTTTTTGTCCGGTAGTATTGAATGTCTTCCTACAGAGTAAGACAATAAATGTGAAGTCTGAGTATTTTAGACAAAGATTCTTCTTCAGTAGTGTTTCATACTCATTTAAAATTATTCAGAACTTGAAACTGGGATCCACAATTTCCCCTTCTTCTTGCCCCCTCCTGCTTCCTGTTGGTGTGGTGAGAGTCCCTGGGATGCTGAGTGAATCCATGGGTTCTGACTCCACATTTTGTTATTAAAGTGACCCCTCCACCACTGACTGAGCATGACTGGAAAAATGACGGCATGGCACAACCTGTTATTTTCAACAGTCTTGGCTGACCCTTGTGTCCACACTAGGCAAAAATAGAAAATAAAAGGTGCTGATGCTTTGCCAGCCCCATCTCCAAAATACACTCCTGGTCATGTCAATCACAAAAATGAGACCCTACGTGCAGTACACAGTAGAAATGTCCAAGTCATGTCTGTGCCTTGATGCTAAATTTGCCAAATGTGTCCACAACCTCCTTGGAGCTTTGTGAATGCCGTGATTTGTGGACTGAGAGTCTTTGGTGGGCTGTGGATATCTCAGAGGGTTTCAGGAGCTTGTCTGCACTTTGGTGGACTCAAAGTTACAAAGGGGTTGTATGAGCTTCTTCTTTTTTTGTCTTTTTGTCTTTTTGATTTCTTTTCTGGAGTAGATAAACCAAATTTTAAAAGTGCTTTAAAAGTGCTTTCAAACATACGCCAGTCTTGCACACTGCCGAATGAGATGGCGTGCCCAGGACAGGTGTATGGTTCCCCTCTGCTTTAACTCTTGTGTTTTGTTTTATAGTGGCCTCAAAGGTGTGTGGTCAGAGTGTCTGTCCGTCCAAATATTTCTTTCCCTCCTCTTAATCACTAGAAATCTGAATTGGTCAGTGTTAACACAGCAAGGGAGGTGTGTTTTCACTGTGAAGTTCGTAGAAGGTTCATGCATACAGGTCGCTGGTAGAGAACAAAGATCCTTCCCATGTCCTGACTGTCAGGAAAGCCAGATCACTGTCTTTCAGCAAGAGTCCACATCAGGGCTAGGGCAGGAAACCAAAAAGTGCAGACACTTACGATTGCCCCAGTCGTGGGAGAAGCTTCAGCAGGAACTGACACCTTTTCTAGACCTGGGAATCAGTCGGCTGGAAGGGAGGGTTCTATGAAACCAGCCTTCAGAACTCTCAGTGCGCCTGACATTGCCACTCTTACATGACCAATTAAACAGCTAACGTTGTTCTTTACACGCCTTTTCACAGTTACTGTTGTCTAACCAAATGGTTTAAGATGGAGATCACAATCCAATGCATATTTATTTATTTACTTACTAGAATTACTATGTCATATTTGGGAGAACAGGAGAGAAATCTGTTTATGAAAGAGGTGCATTAGGTTTGCAAACCTGAAGCTACAACGTTCACATGTCCAAAATTGTGGTAGAGCAATATGGAGATGCTGGAAGAAAGGAAATGCATGGTTAGCCTCTGATTTGCAAACTCATTGCATTCACTGTCAAGCTTTGTGGTTTGGGGTTTTTTTCCATCTATTTGAAGAAACTCAAGTTAGCAAAAGAGCTATTGAGATATTTAGAAAATCAGTAACAAAATGCTGGAGCTGCCATGACTACTCTCTCTCTCATCTTCAGCTTTCAAGCTCCTCCTGACCCAAGTCACCTTCTGGGGACAGCGGAGGGAGCAAAGGAAACTCGTGACCTCTCAGCCACATGGACCCCATGGCAGCAGGACCCGCTGGCTCCTGAGCTTACAGCTGGGCTTGTGGCATTACATTATCTTTATTAATACAGTCTTTAAAAAGCAAGTACTTCTAGTACAATTAAAGGCTACCAGACCTATCCTATATTAAAGAATAACCTCGCTTCCCTGTGTGAGTAAAAGGTTTGTGAAAGTCTGAAGTTTTTTAAGGTTGGATAGCTTAGTAGGACAGGGAACTGAGAGGGTACGCCCAGCCCCAACGTGGCTGTTTGTTAACAGAGTGACAGCTACAGTGCGGGGTTATCTGATGTTTTGCTTTCTAACGTACACATTGTTTAAAAAAGAATAAGGAAAATGTAAATAAACGCAAAGGAATCCTGGGGACAGAAGAAGATCTATGAGGAAACCATTCAAAGAAAAGCACAAGTATGTTGCTCCTTATTGTGTTATTGACCATATAGATAGGTTTATTCTTCTAAGCCTCATTTGCCTAACAGCATGGAAACTGCCAGCATTTTAAGAGCTGCTATCAGGTAACTTGCAATGACATTAGCCAGACCGTACAAACAGCAAACAGGCTCTAGTGACTGTGTTCTTGAACCTGATCCCATGAGGAGCCACGTGGTTTTGCTACGCACAGCCTTTAAGATGGCTACACACAACCTGACTCCCTCGGACCTCTGTGCTAAGAGAAGCTACGCAGCGTGCTGCAAAGAGAGAGCTCAGAGAAGTTTCACCTGGCCGGGACTGATCTGGCATGTCAGTTTATCCCTTGCCAGTGAACAGGGCTGCTTTTCCTGCATTTATCTTCTCATACTTCTCTGTCAAATCTGAATTGGCCAGGTGAGAAAACTGCTGCACAATACCTGGCTTTCACTTTCAGAACTGTTTTCTGGACATGTCCTGGGTCACAGCAGCATGGAGAAACTGCAAGAGCAAGAGCTCCCTGTGCACCACACTAATGCAAAACAGTCACAGCATTGGATCTGAACCACAGAGATACTCTGACATCTCAGAAACACTTATGCACGTACTTAACTCATTATAAGGAATTCCATTGTTTTCTAGGGGCCTAGAGAATACACAGACGGGCTGATAGGACAGATAAAACCACTAAAATCTACACAGGACAGTTTACAGAACAGGGAACCGAACTAAGTGCCCCCAAGAAGAGAATCTCTGCTTCCACCACACACCTGTACACCCTTTCACAAGCATTTCCTCCCCTTAAATAAGAAAATGAAAGTATTTTTCTATCCCCTTGCATATAATCCCAACTTTAAACAATTCCTCTCACTCTCCAGTATTTCACATGAACTTCTAATCTGGGTTGCATTTAGCTTCCCTAGCAGTTTCAAGCTAGCTTTCTCCCATCCCCATTTTAATAAAACCTGATTGACACGCTTGCGAGACAAACATGAACAAAAATCTCCCTTTCCCTCCAAAGTATGGCATTCATGAAGATACCATGAATAAGTAAACATTATCTAGTGTTCTGTTTCTTTTGTCTAGCTTATTGGTGTTGAGAAACCTTCTTCTTCATTTATTTATGTTGGTATTTTATTTCCTTCCTGAGTTTCAAAGATGAACACAGAAAAATAAATACTACAGAAACAGTTGATAGGCTGAAATGACCATGTGCTTTCCCAGGGAAGTAAAAAAAATATGCTTTAATACAAAGTTTTTGTTGTCTTGCTGTTTCATTTAATACAACTAGTAATACGGAATGTATGACAGTCTGTGTATGACAGTACCTAGCAAGCCAGAGCAGCAAAATCCTATTTTTCAATGTGCAGGAATCCGATTTATTCGCTTAATACTGATTTAATGGTATTGGGCAATAGGCTCCTAAATTACTATTGTGCTTCAAACTGGGGCAATCCTGCCTCGTGCAGGCCTCTTCAAACAGCAGAACACGTACACAGCAGCAGCAAGTCAGCTTTGCACAGACCTCACCAAGCTCCCAGATATGCTCCTGCACTTCTTTCCTTTTTCCAAATTCCCTAGAGAGACATTGCAACACAACATACCTGCAGGTCCCAGCGGAAATGACTGCCTGTGAGATTGGGGCAGCTAGTGGACCGATTCTTGCTTACCCAACCGTGCTTAACTCCTGAGCAGGTCTTGGTAAAATTATCAAACCTCAGAGAAATTATTGCTCAGACTCTGATTAGAAAAAAATACTGATTTGGTAAACTTCACTGTAAATGAACAGACCTTGACAAATGCTAGCTGGGTAGACTGGATGTTTTAGGGCAGAGGAGACAGTCTACATTTTGTGTCTTAGAAAATCCAAGCACTGTATCTGAGCCTTACCAGCAATTAATACAAAATTTAACTTGTTCTTTGTCGGCAGGGTCTGTTTTTCAAAGCCGTGAAAGTTCTTCAGTGGAATTAAATCCAACGTGATCCAAGATGACGGCAACGTGATAGCTTTTCTGCAGCACTAGCTGTTAGCACGCTCACAGCTGCAGCGTCTCAGCAAAGGTCCTTTCCAGAGGGGAAAATGGAGGCATTAGAGCACGACACGCTTTCCGTGTTGTACTTCATAACCTCACACCTTAGATGAACTGTGAAAGTTAAGATTTAGGGACTAACATCACAAGCCAGCCAAGCAGTACTATTTTTATTCTCATGACAAAGTCGAAAGGGATTTTTCCTTCTTGTTACAGACAAAAGTCATGCATTTTTTCCAAACGAGGGAAATAAAGGCTACGAGAACACTTAAAAACCCCACATTATCTTTTTGGGTCACAGCAACGAGTATGTAGATGATACATTGATGACACGGTGGTAACTTGCTTCAATTTCCACTGATGAACAGAACAAAAAAAAACCCAACCTACTGTGTATTTTGAAGCTGTAGCCTCGGGGCTAGGATCTTGCAGGTTAAACACAGGTTTTGACAAAACTGACTTTCAAATTTGTAGGACGAATACAGAAAGCAGTGGTGATTCAGTGCAGGCAGAGCTTCTCTGAGTCACTTCGGCTCAGAGACGGCGGGCAGATAGGCGGAGGAGAGCTGTGTGCCTGCGGGTGTCACCTTACCAGCACCGCGTGCTACAGAGATCCTGACCTTCTGTGGGAGAAGGGAGAAAGCCTCCGTCATCCTTCTCAGCAGGAAGCTTGTTCCCCTTGAGTGCTCTGGCCAAATCCTAACCTAGCTAAATCTACCTACCGAGAAAGAAGTAAAAAATAATAATTTTTTAAAAATCCAGCCAGAAAAAAAAATATCTCTGAACCAGAAAAGAAAATCTGCTCTGCCGGTCCTTGAAGGAGAGGAATGCTGTGCCGCAGTGGAGGACTAGCTGTGCCACCGCAGCAGGCAGTGGGACGCAGCACCTGACAGTAAATCTCTGTACGAGCCTTCTGGAGTGGAGGCACCAAACTGTGGTCCTATGTCACTGCTTTTTCTAACAAATCGCATCTAATCCAAAAAGCAGAGCCACCTAAAATCTACTGTTGCCTCAGCACTATTTTTAGTTGAAGAAACCAAGCCTGCAAAGTAAACTGGATGGTAAGAAGCTCAGACTAAAAATACCTGACAGCAACATTGGATACCTTTGGATCGGAAAACACAGCTGAGCCAGTAAACAAGTTGCGTATTCCCACAACACAACTCCCTGGCTCGGTATGGGCCAGACTGGCAACGCACTGTCTGTCCTGAGGACAGCATGTGAGTGGGATGCCCTGTGGGTAAAGTCCCCGTGCCCCCCTAAACTCTGTCTTCCAGCACTTGCAAAGCTCTCATCTGAGTGCCCAAATCAGATTACACAGAACCCTGCTTTGCTAGCTAAAGACTGGGTGAAGAAGACAGAGCACAAATTTGCTCCCTCCCCTCTCCCTCCGTGTTTCTCCATGTCCCACATGCCTTCAAGGGAAAGGGAAGGACAGTTCACCCTCTCTTTCTCTGCTCGCACTGGGATTAGCAGATATGTCCCTGGGCAAGGACGGAGGAACACTAAAACCCCCCTTTTTCTCTTCATATAAAGTAGGCAAGGGCACATTTTGGAGCCCTGCTCCGATTGCCTCAGTGGTTAGATGAAAGCTAAGTTGCTTGCAAACTCAGTTTCCCCAGGACAAGCACTGCAAGAGAAACTACGTCCTTTTAAAAACAAGTGTTGGGCTGAACTTGGCAGATGAGGATGTGGTATATCTGGGCCATAAATTAGAGCCTTTCAGCTCTCCAACAGGAATGTGCAAGTCACTTCTCCGGAGAGCTGAGAGTGCATAAACCACACAGAAGTCGGTTCCTGGATCTAGAGCCACAGTACTGGGATGTTCATGTGACAGGCAATTAGTCGCTCACTAGGGCCTTTCCCCAGGAGCGCTCCTCCAGCATGGCTAACAACTGGAGGGACTGAAGTGTGTCTGAAGGAGCTTTTCTCTGCATTTCTCTCCACCTATCAACTTTTTTCCCCTTTCTACTTGCCTACTAACAGATGTGCACTGCTCTATGAGGCTTATGCCTAGCAAACTGCTTGGGGACTGTCAGTTTAATCCCTTGTAATAGTAACTAACTAGGGTTTGGTGGCTCCTGTCTTTCACCAGAATCCTAGCATTTCTGTTTCTTTTTCCTGCTTATTTTGACTGAAGCCCAGATGCAGCCTGATGTAACTGAGTTTCGTTTCATGGCCTTTAGCAGAGCTCCACCAGTTCGGAGTGGTGGAGAATTTTTTCAAAGCGGTATTCTTTGTAGTAGGACTTCTTGTTCTGCATACAAAACAGAAGCAAGCAATGAGTTATATGGGTCTAACAGCCCAGGCTACGTGTAAATGGCTTAGCAGACAGCTCTGACCACTTGTTCTTTCACCAATTACCAAGATGAGGGTGGGTATAAGACATTTTAAAGATGTGCAGGAGTTGGATAGATAGGGCTGTGCTTCTCAAAGAGGCATCCGGCTGTTATGCCAAGCAAATCAACATCAATGAGATTTTGCAGATTTGTTAGATATCTGTCTCTTAGTTGCCTGCAACCAGGACACATAAGTATGAGAGTCTGGTGTTTAACACTCCGACTTCTTCAGCTGGTCTGCAAATCTACATTTATTCCTTCCCCTGTTGTTGACATTATTAATTGTTGTTCTCCTGACTCTACATGTTCAGATGGCAAGCATGGGAGCTTTGTGATTTTGCAGGTGCAGCACTCCCTCCATTGTACCATCATAGGACAACCTCAGTTCTTGCTGGGCACGAGCCCTTCTGACCTGTGCTAGCACTGGGAAGCACTATTTGCTACGGCCTTCATGATTCGGTATTCATAAACCATTTTCTTTTTTTTTTCTTCCTGCTGTCCTTTCCATGTGTTGCCCTACCAACAGCATGTTCTCACAGAACCCTTTCTTTATGGATGCATTCAACCTTCTGTGTACAGTTATCACTCACCCCTGCTTCATCTGACATACCTATTACTTTCCTACACACAGGCAATATGTCTTTCACACACAGTTTCACAAGCGTTGAATTTTGTTCGCTGAATCACTGAAATTTTGTGTCAGCTCCTCCACTGCGCTTGAAAGGGAAGAATATCTGCATCAGATTGTTGGTGCTCTACACTGGGTGATTTAATTGGGAATAGTGAGGTTGCAGCAGTCAAAGATCATGCTGATTGGTGCTCAGACACTATAGCAAAAGGGACTTTGGAAAACAGTAAGATTAATAGGTTTCTGGAAAAAAAAATCCTGTGGTGAAATCTGTTATAACAGGGACGCACTGTCAGAAGAGAGGTGGTAGGCGCTTTTCCAGTTAAGCTTTTTGTAAGAGAAATTGACAATTCAAGAACTAATCAAAGATAAAGAAAGAGAAGATGATGAAGTTTCTAAGTTTCTCAAGAAATGGGAGTGCACTACCTACCGCTGTACTGTATGGTTTCCCGGATGCAGTCAAACTATTGCCCAAGTAACGTCCGGTGAGCAGAGCACTGGTTAGTCAGCCTGCTCCTCTCTGGATTGGGCTGTGGTTGGTGGATTAGAAGACAAAGCCACGTCTGATGTTATTAGCTGAATGCTTTCACAGAGCTATGGCATTATGGAACTTCAGCAGAAATGTAAGTCTCACTGACCAAACTGACTGACTTACTAGTTTAACAGAAAAATAATTCCTTCTCTTTTCAGACCTACCTAAACACCATGGAGTTCTAGGCCCTAAGCATTCTAATAATAGCATTAGCAAATCAATGTGTGTGTGCGTGTGTGTGTATATATATATAAAAAATAGAGAAATTCCAACTGCATTTACTTGGTGGTGTACTGCATGTGCTGAAGACTGTTCTTATTTACTGAAATAAAGCACCAGCAAGAATGAATGGCGTGCAATATAATCAGGGGTCTTTGTTATTTTCAGAAACCTAATGAATCAACACATGACGTCCACTGCTTTCTGACATGACAGGCATATGGTGTTCATAAATAAATAAAAAGCCTGATGATACAGTTAGGTTGATACCAGTGAGTGGTAACATTTGGTAAGCTGGCAAGTTGTCTGCTCTGTCTTCTCACGACAGCAAGAACACAAAATATCTGAGTAAAAACAATTGATTGTAAATGATAGCTTTTGCAGTTTCCTCCAATGAAGTCACATTACTAGGTTCCAAAGAAACATTAGACCACTTTTTAATGTATAGCTTCAGGTATATTTATGATAACCATTAAAATTAGGAAGTAGGCAATTGTCTGCCACGATAGCATTCAGCAACAATATCTACATGCCTACTAGAGAGTCACATCAGTATCAAAGAATGGAGCAAGACCCAGGTGCCTACATTTTACTTAGATTCAAAACTGAGATCCTGAAAATGCCAAAATAGCCACCTACTGGACAGATACTTCTCTCAGGTTTTACAATGGTCTACTCTTTGTGGTGCTTACTGAAACATGATTGACACAAGTTTCGATTTCCAAATCTCTTTATGGGCCTAAGGATTCCAGTTTCTCATCTCTCCCAGGAATGCTCTACATATACGTTTCTCTTTCCACAAGATCTCACTGCTTGCCTGAACCGCCACACTTCCACTAGTGGCATCTCTACTGCAAAATTTGGAGGATAGAAGAACAAATGTCTTTCTTCCACACTTGCATTCCAAAGCCACAACCTGATCCCTAACTGTGAGTCATCCCAGGGACCCATCCCCAACCACAAAATACGTATTATCAGAAGCAACTGAGATAATGACGATTGTGCTGCTGTCCACAGAACTCACCGCAGCACAATAGATGCTGTACAGTCCTTGCCTTTAAATCTTCAAGCCCATTAGTCTGACTGCAAACTTAGTCATACATCCAGTGTAGTCAGGTAGACACCAATCAATCAACAGCTAGCCCTAGAGTCATCCTCATCTCAGAATTCATCCAGCTTCATCCGTTTCCTGTGGTACCTTCAGGTTCCACAGATGGACACCACTCTTCAGGCTTCACTGAGCAGAACCCTGACCCATACCAAAAAGACACAAGCCCTAATCAGGCCAGAACATATCTGAGGTGGGTATAATCTGGAGGACCTACCTTTCTGAGGTGTTTGTGGCCACCTCCCTTGGATTAAGGCTAGCCAAAAATTTGAGGTTTGGGAACAGTTTAGGAGAGAAGCATACAGTTTATTCCTGAACATTGAAGTATGGTCTTGAATTAATTTCCAGACAGTTGAGGCACTTGCCTTTGGGTAAAATGTGGAGTTAAAGTGATAAGACTGAGAAAGAGTTGGAAATATTTTATTTTCTGATTGATAGCTGTTGAAATAAGATATAGGCTTACTGTAGTGCCGACTCAGCCTTAATTTTGTCACAGGACAGTAAAGATCATCCACGTGAGAGTTAGAGGGCTGTGTTTGTTTTTCATAGGGTATGCAAAAATAAAGGCTCGTGTTGACAATACTGAATGGACTAGAGTTAGCTGCAGAACAGCAGGGATCACCTCTCTGGGATTCAGGCTAGAATTCCTGAGGGATCCTGAGGCTGGAAAATTGCACCCTACATTCTGTCAGGACCACCAAAGTAGAAAGAGGTTTAATGCTGGCAGGGCTGAAAGGGTGAAACTGAGTTTTGAGGGGTTACCCCTCAATAGCAGGAGTTCTCCTCTTGTGTTAGTGATGTGGTTGGGTTAGGAGCAATAGTGGTCAGGAATTTTGTTGGAACACTGAGTTTACTTCTGAATTCTGTGGGAACTATAAACTAAATGGTCCTGAGAGGAATAGGCTAGATGGAATGTGTGATAGCTACTTTCTAGGATGTAAGGGGTTGAATCATAGAATCACAGAATGGCCCAGGTTGGAAAGGACCCCAAGGATCATCAGGTTCCAACCCCCCTGCCTGTGGCAGGGGGGGGTTGAAGATCTGTTGTCATTTCTTCTTTCTGCAGGGGCCACCAAAACCTAACCCTGCCCAAACCCTGAGTTTGCTGTCTGCCACAGAAGTATCTTAAACTGTGGAACTGGTGGGATTGATCATACACCAGGCAGCACCACTCTTGATATTGATCCTGATGAGCTAATTAACACCTCCTGCCCAGAACCCTAATCCCAAAATCGTGGTCAGGCCTGTCACTTCTGCCCAGACAAGACTACCCATGCTCTAATCAGTCCTGGAAGTTTTAGTGTACTGTAGCTCTTTCAAAGGACAGCAAGAAAGCCATTCCCAATTCTCCTTAACCCTAACTGAGCATTGGATCCCATGGTTCTGACCCCTTGTTAGTGCTTATATTAATCCTATGGATCCAGCAACAAACCAAGCTCTTCTGCCCTTGGCTTCCCAAATTCTCAGAACTGAGCTCAACACACAGAGCAAAGAACTAACCCTGTTGCCTGTCCCAGATAAATTTGTGCATTTTTGTCCTGACCCACAGAAGGCTCCAGCTCAGTCTCGGCAGGATCGTGGTATACGTTGCAACAAGCTCAGACTGACAGCCCCTCTGAACTCTAAGCAGGATTAAGATGGGTGACAGAATTCAAGAATGGAGGAGAGTTAGAGTTACTGTGAAAAAAACAAAAAACAAAAACAAACAGAGGTTGAGGAGCTAGGTTTACTGCTGGCTGGGAAATAACTCCCCCAAAGGCTGTATGGGTTTAGAAAAGGATCGCTGCACTCTAGATAAAGAGACCAAGAATGAGAAGGGGAAAATGAGGATGACTAGCTTAGGATTTAAACTATGATTAAGATGAAAGAAGAGATTTGGCTTTTGGAGAAAATGGATGAAGGAGAAAAGGTGATGGAGTAGGAAAAGCAGACAGCACTGGTTGGGGAAAATGTTCAAGAAATGTTTGCTTGACTAAATTTTAAGCTCATGATTAAAACAGGTGTGGAACAAAATTAGGTGAATTTTTAGTTCTTGCAGGGTCTGTAAGTCTGTAGCACGACGGGGCTGTTGTGGAGCAAGTCAGGCCTATTGCTGTGAGGGTTACCTTTCTTTGTTGAAGGCTATGGTTGGCTGGACCAGAAAAGGCCTGTTCATTGCAGGGACCCACACAGGCCGCAAAAACAGTAAGAAGACTGAGGACATCTGAGGGAATTAAGCTGTGTTTTTTCATTAAGAAATGCTTCCTGGACCTCAAGTTAATTATGTCACTGTGGTTGTGTTTGGATCTGTGACAGAAGGTCTCCGGCTAATGCAAGGGCTGGCTGATGAATCCTATCTAAATATAAGAATTTTGCCCTTCACTGGGATACAGATAGGGAAAGTTAAGTTTTGTTTCTGGATCCTGGAAGACCTGCTGCTTTGGGCTCGGTCAGCTAAAATCACCAGTCTTCCACTCGGGCTCAGTTTTCTCTTGGGCTGTGGATACAGCGTGGAACTGGTGGGACTGATCAGTTCCATCTATTGCTGCAGGCAATGGGCGAGAAAACCGTGAAGAGGACTGCTATCAGCCTGGGCAGATGCAGCACACAGATTGTGAGCAGGGAAGAACTTGAATGACTACAGCTAGAGGTACGGACAGATTTCTTATCTGTACAGCAGGCAGCTGTAGGTTTGGAGAGGGAACTTGGGCAAGCAGACAGGAAGAGGACTTAGCTGCTGAAGTGAGATCCAAGATTAAAGATACCAAGACAGTTCAAGTGTTCTGCTTACGCCTGGAATCTATAAGTCCACAGGCCTGGTATGTGCATTGACAGTGTGAAGTCATCACCCAACGATGGTAAACAAACTGTATTTGTTACTGGATCCCAGGGGACAACAAAGCTGAAAATCAGTTTCCAAAAGCCCCACTACTGGACAAGATCTGATGATGTGTTTGAGACTAGATGGAAGCTTTGTGCTGAGGATTTACTAGCACTAGGTGACCGTAGAATGCTGATGATATTTGGGGGACGGCTGATGTGGTTCGCTGCAAGAGATCAGGCTGTGGCAAGCAAGAATGGATGGGCAAGAGAATGAAGATGTCTGGTGTTTGGGGTGAAAGAGGCAAATCCCTCAATATAGCTGCAGTTAGTTCTGGGTTAGCCAAGCATTGCTTTTTTGGCCTTAATGCGGGAGTTTGTTTAATGACTGCAAAATTAGGTTAATTCACCATTCCTGAAAACACCACAAGGCAAGCAGGAGTGCTGGGCACAGAAAGGGATAGGGAATGTGATGGGATGGGCTATGCCTGCTTTTAGGTGAAGTTCATCCTTCAGGTTCACAGCGGGCTGAGAAGTGAACTGTGCTCCTAAGCAGTGTGTGCTGCAGTGCTCTAGTGCGTGCGGACACCCTGAGCTGTTCTACCACGTACATTCAGGTCCCTGGGCCAGAGCTTAGGGTTACAATTAGCCCCTGGAGCAGAAGTGGCAGTGTCAGGTTTAACAAAGGTTCCAAGCCAATATGAGAAGTATGCCGGGAGAAATTTTGGGGCAGTTAGCTGGCCTAACTGGATTCAGGCCAAGTTTAAGACCTTGGCATCACAGGAACTGAAAAGTAACATTTATACCTGGATCACAGAATCACAGCATGGTTGAGGGGAGAAGGGCCCTCTGGGTCCATCTGGTCCAACACCCAGAGCAGGGAACCCAGGCCCATGTCCAGGCAGCGCTCTGGATCTTCCAGGAGGAGACACCAGAACCTCTCTGGGCAGCCTGTGCCAGGGCTCCGTCACCTGCACAGCACAGACGTGCTGCCTGCTGTTCATGGGGAGCCTCCTGTGTTCCAGTTTGTGCCCAGTGCCCCTTGCCCTGGCACTGGGCACCACTGAGAAGAGCCTGGCTCTCTTCATTGCATCCTCCCGATAGGTATGTGGACACTGGATGAGATCCCTCCTGAGACTCCTCCAGGCTACAAAGTCTCATCTCTCTCAGCCTTTCATCTCTTGGGATCCTGCTAGGGTAGCTAAGCTTGAATCTCAGTTAGTCCCAATTTCTTAACACAAATGATTTAATCTGGAGAATCTGAAGGATCACGTAGGGTTTGCTACCGCACATTCTAAGCCATTACAACTAGGACAATGACTACTGAAAAAAATCGAAGGGGGCCAATATTAGACATGGGGCAAGCAGGGCCTCAGTCTAGGAGAAAGTGCTGCCATTAAGGTGAACGTTTGGTACTAGAGAGGCTGAAAAGTTTTTGGAAGTCCCTTCTGCAAAGCGGTGCATTTTTATATGGGAGAGAGGACTTCCTGGGGAAAGTCTAACAGACAAAAGCACCAGAAGAAAGAGAAAAAAAGAGAGACTAGCACTTATCAAGACGCTGTGACCACAAGGGAACGGCCCAGAAGTCTCTACACATGTGCACGTCTGTTTTCTCCAGCTCATAACCTTCCTCCCATCCTTCCTGTCCCCCTGCGAGCCTCCCTCCCCCCCAGCTCCCACAGCCCTCCATGTCCTTTCTATTGTTCCGCTGCGTCCTCCCCAGCGCAGCTCAGGGCAGAGGCAGCACGAGGAGAGAGAGGCGAGGGAAGAAGCTGCTTTACCAAGTGCTTCTGCCCTGCGTGCCGAACAACCACCACCACCGGCACAGCAACAGCAGCGGCGGTGGAGGTGCCGCGGGGCCGGGGCGATGTGCCTGAGCTTCTGCCACCAGCCTGGGCTTGGGACGCGGACACCCGGGGGCAGCGGGCTCCCTGGGCGGCACCAAGCCCGGCGGCACACGGAGCCTCCCCGCCGGGCCCCCCGCACACCCCGGCACCCAGCTGTGCCCGCCAGCTGCCNGGGCAGCCGAGGAGGAAGAGGGGGGCGGGAGGAGAGCGGGGCTGACCCCGGGAGCGGGGCTCGGCGCCCAGGACCCGCACGCCCCGGCGGCCACGCGTGGGTGCGGAGCCCAGGGCCGGGCGGAAGATGCACACGACGCAGAAGGACACCACCTACACCAAGATCTTCGTCGGGGGCTTGCCCTACCACACCACCGACTCCAGCCTGCGCAAGTACTTCGAGGTGTTCGGCGACATCGAGGAGGCGGTGGTCATCACGG
>WBMW01005868.1:468982-563958 GCA_013396635.1 Penelope pileata
GCCCCGGGCCCGGGGGCTTCTCCCGACCGCACCGAGCGGGAGATCTAACGCGCGGCCTCGCTCCCGAAGGTCACCATGGCCGACAGAGCTGCTGCCGAGCGAGCGTGTAAGGACCCCAACCCCATCATCGATGGCAGGAAAGCCAACGTCAACCTGGCATACCTGGGTGCCAAGCCGAGGATAATGCAGCCAGGTGAGGACATGGCATGTCTGCGTGTGCCCGGGGTTGCTGAAGAGGATTAGACTTTTGGAAAGGTGCTGCTGCGCTGTGCTTCCCCAAAGCGTACCGAGCGTGCAAGCGTGCCTTTGTTTTGATGTTTAAGTGCAGCGTGCAGCAACGCTCTGGCTACTTGGTACATACGCAACATTTAAACTTCAAAGGCAATCTGGGATGAGGTGTCTGAAGTTCCCCAGGAAGATCTGCACAGTTCAGACCCTTCGCTGGCCATTCCCTCTGCTGGGAACACGATGGTGCTGACCATTTACAGTATCAGTGCAGGGAAAGGTTGGCCTAGGGATGAACTGCTTCCAGTGTGTGCCATCCTATTGATACAAACAATATCTTAGAGGAGAGCCCTGAAACAGATGGGAGCTATTAGGCAGAGTTAAAGACGAAATGGCTCTTCCCTAGACCACGTCTGGGCCGATCTGATGACCTGGCCACTTCCCCAGGCACCCGCAGAGCCGGGAGCACAGCGTGTGTGCACGGCCGTGCTCTGACTGGGACAGCTCAGAATTCCCGTGGGCCTCACCTGAGGAGCACTCCTGAGCAATTCAGTGCCTGCAAAGGACAAGGGGGGGGGATTGTGCTTGGGTGTTTGGAGAACAGGAATGAAGTTTAGGATTTGAACCCCTGCTAAGTTCTCGTGTGTAGAGAGGACTCAGGTTTAAGTCTGTGGAAAGGGCACCATGCACCGATGGCTAAAAAGGGCCGTGTCACCCTGCAGAGGTTAACACCGAGGACCAGAATGCGGCACAAAATAAAAAGTTAATGAAAACTTGGTGGTTGTTTAGCCACAGTCATTCTTCTGAACGTCTCTGGGGAAGCGTGCGCTTCGCTGTTTTAATTTCTGCATGTGTGTCTGTGTGCATTAGATTTCTGCATATGTGTGCATGTGTGTGTGGGGACTGATGGGTGCTGCTTTCTGCTTTGTGGTTCTCCAGCCTTAGGGACACCGTCACTGGGGGCTGTCAGTGAAGGCTGTTACCCGCGTTTGTGTGCGTGTGTGGGGCTTGCAAAAGCAAACAGCCGAAGGAGCGCTCATACAGAGACTGTGCTGTGTTTTCCTTGGTAGGTTTTGCCTTTGGCGTTCAGCAGCTTCATCCAGCTCTCATACAGAGGCCTTTTGGGTAAGTGTTCAACAGGACCTCAAACCGGGGAGGAACAATCTTTTTTTTTTATATTAAAAAAAAAAAAAAAAAAACGGAAAGCAAAAGTATGATTCTTAAGGCCTCTGGCAGTAGCATCCTTACAAAACTCAGCAGCAGCACTGCGGTTCTCAGGCGTACAGACGTGTGCCCGTAACTGTGCTCACCGTGTCGGTCTCGTTCCGAACGCTGTAGCCGAGTCAAGTTGCGTGGGACGCGTCCCGTCCACCTGAGCAGCCCGCTCCTCTCTGACCCTATGATAAAGCAAGGAGGTATGACTTGATGCAAGATTGCTGTGCCCCGTTTCTCTTTTTTCAGCTTGACTCAATGTTATTTATCTCTTTCTAATCTGACAGGGGTCGTTTACAGTTAAGATAACTGATCAGAAGGATATGATGATAAGAGGTGGAATAGTTCTGTTTGGAGTTAAACTCTGTAACCAGTAGACTCAAACACAAACAAGCTAAAATGGTGATTAACGATGCATGTATGTTTTTTTTCATATAGTCAATAGACCTCCGTGTGCTTTTTTTCATTTATTTATTACAGTAATGAAGTGGTGTTGATAGCTAAACTGTGTGCTTTTATTTACTTGAAAGAGCTGTAGTGAAAGTTTTTTGGGGGGGGGTCTTTTTGGTTTTGTTGTTGAGGAGTGACTTTGCCATGGGGAGCAAAGGGCCTTTTTTTTTTTTTTTTTTGTTTCCTTGCTTTCAAGCTGTAGCTTGTGACTTTTTTAACCTTATTTTGTAGTGAGTGCTAAATCGTGTGACTTCTTGATTTTTTTTTTTTTAAGTGAATCAACACATTGCTTGCATGTTCGTAATTTTGGGGGTTTGTTCGTGGGAGGGGTGTGGAGCTCCTTATTAACAACGTGCGTCCCATTGGGCTTTCTAATTGGAGATTTTTTTCCTTCAGCCTGACTTTAATATGTAGCACATTTCTCCTTTACTCGAGTATCCTGTTCTTAAGTATTTCTAACTCTTGCTTCCCGTAGGCGTATAAGTAGGAGGTGAGGTCAGCTTTAAACTTCCACTGAAACAGTGTCACATCACTAATGCGCACTGGCTGAGAAACTCATCGCAAAATAATGCAAAATAATGGCTAATTAATGAGAAAGCTAACCAAAAAGCAGGGAAAACGCGTCACAAATGGGTTTTATTTGTCTAGAATATCACGAGTGTAGCTGTAATACCAGCTTAGTACCTCGCTGATGCAAAGCAGGAATAGCTTCTCAATAGTTTGCTTCATCAAAACTATAGGCAACAGTTCCTGTCCTCAAAACTGCAGGCAAAAGTCTTCCTCGAAGCTCCGTGCGCTTTAGAAAGGGAATGCTTTTCTGAGACACTCGGGGAGGTTGTGGAAAACTTTTTTGCCTCTTTGTCTTTTTTTTTCTTCCTGTGATTATCCTCTGCTGTACTTTGTTTGACTTCTTTGACGTGTGAGGAGACGGCGGTGTACGTGCAGTGAGGGGTGTGGGATGCCTGCCCCGAGGAAGGCGGGAGGTGGAGTGCGTGGTCTGCAGAGCTGTTACAGCCCTCTCGCAAAGAGGAACCAGGGAGCCGCCCGGGGATCAGCCCTGGAGAGACCAAGCACTTGCTGAGCACGACAGGAAAGGAGAGCCTGTGCAATCTGTTGCTTCAAGGACTGTGCAGATGTAGGGCTCCTTCGTGCTTGCCTCACCCCGAGCCAACAATAGATCATTTAAATCTTGCTTAGGTCAGGGAAATTCTGCCAGCGGGCTGAATAAGGTTTTATTTCTAATGCAATGTATATAAATCTGAGGGGAGGAATGTTGGTCCCGGGGTCATGTATATATCAAATTGGTCATTTTTAATCCTTGGTTTTTGCCTTTCTTTTGCTATGTGCAAACAAAGGTGATTCCTAATCCTGCTTCCCCCTCAAAATTTCCAGCAACCTGTGTCTTTCCTAAAAAATACAGTTTAGGTTAGGAAGAACAGCGTGCATTAGGATGAACAAACGCCTTCATTCTCTGTTTTCCTTGACAATCAAGTGGAGCCGTTTCAGTGCTTACTTGAATCTATTTTTATGTCAGAGTTCGTTCTTCCTCAGAGGATGCTGCATGGATTGCACTGAAACATTTGGTCACCTTAAAACCGTTCTTCCTCCTGTGCAGCTGCACTTTTTAAAACCACATTCTACTAATCTGCTGTGTTACATGGATTATAGCCATGATTCTTTACCAACACTCTGCTAATACATACGTAAAAGCTCCAAAAGTTTTGTTTTTTCCCCATCAGAGTGCAAATCAGTGAGGTGCTGCCATACCCTGGTGTGGTCAGCAGTGTTTTGTTATGGTTCCCCACCTACCAAGCGAGAAACTGAAAATAACTGGATTGAGTTACAGTACTTCACTGAGAAGATGCAGCAGTACAATCTTCTGAATTAAGCACAACATCATTGCGGGGGGGGGAGCCAGGAGCTAGGTTACCTTCAATGCATGAAGCATTTAAATTGTGGGCATTTTTCTGTATTCAGTGCTGCCGAGATGAGCTCGTCCACCACACAACATTTCTCCCCGCTCCTTAAATTCAGAATCTGTCTTCTTGTTGGTGTGTTTCACAGGAAGCTATTTGATCACAGGACTGGTTATCTGTACAGCTCTGTTTTCAGGGTTGTTTATTAAAATACTATCTCTGAGCTCAATAGGAATTTAAGGAGAAGGAAAATAACGTTGCCTCCTAAAATAGTTTTTTTTTTCATTTTGCTTACGTAAGTTTTACTTTAATATTGGTGGAAAAATTCAGGGTGATACAGAGGTGCAGGATATGAGTTGTTCTGTCAGAGAGACTTTTTCCCTTAATTTTTTTTTCTAAAACTTGTAGTACCTTAATCAGAATGAGAACATTCCTATTCCCACTGCTTTTAGTAAGACCAGAGTTAAATCCCAAGTTAGTAAGTTTCTTACTGAATGGTTGGCTGACACTACCTGCATGGTGTTGTCCTCTATTGCTCTGCCTATAGTTTGGCAGTTCTGCCTTTCTTAAGAGAGAAGGAGAGGCCCTCTCTTCGGTTTGTGATCAAGAGACCTGCACAGTGTTAGACTACTGATAATCTGGAGCTGGGGAGTGAAGCCAGAGCAGTCAGAAGTGAACCTGCAGAATGCTAAGTGTTACCAGACACAAGTTTAAAAGGAAGCACGTTAAGGGTCTTGCACGTCCTGATGCTTCTGTGACCTATTTCTGCTATCAGGAAAGCTGTTCATTGACTAACATCCACTCCGTAATTACGCTTACAGAACCTGACCATGGTCCGAAGCAAAACATGTCGTTCAAAGTTAAATAACCACTTTCTCAAGATCGTAGTGTTGAGAGTCAATTGTGTGTTACCACGGCTGAATTTCTGTATGACACAGCTCCCTGCACTAGCCTCGAAAGTCCTTTCCCTTGAAACAATTAGCTGGCACTTCATTGTTGCTTATAGGATTATTTCTGGAGGTCTTAGTTACGGACACAAATCTTCTGTTAGAACAACAGTGGAAGTCATAAGGCACATGGCGGGAGCGGACGTCATTTCATTCTGAATGTCCCAAAGCTACAGTGGCTGCTAAAGTTAAATGTGGCCTTTGGTGCAGGAGCTTGAAACAACAGATGTATGTTCCGAAATAACAACTACTGCCAAGAAAGAAAGCTTAAACTATGTACAATCCTCACAGTTACTTTCTAGAGCAAAGCAGCAGCTTTTATTTAAAATTGATGACACTAAGGATATTCAGCATTATTAGGAATTGCTTTTTCAACTTCTGACCCAGCAGAGCTTTAAAAGCAGTTAGGTTCTGAATGGCTGAGGTCTACATGTGCTGGCCTCTGCAGTAGGTAGAAATGTACTTTGGCCATATAAAGGCGTTTCACTCGGCTCAAACCAGTTGTAGCATGACAGATGATCAAAAATAGCCCCAGCGCAGCTTACGCTGTCAATCACCATGTGTGAAATGGCATGGTGGTGAGGAGCCTGCACAGGGTTTATGTTTGTTGTAGGGTGAGATGTGGCAAACAGATAACGTTTCATAACTTCACCACCTGTTAGTTTCTTGGCTTAATGAAACAAGTCACAAGAGTTTAAGTGGCAGCACATGTATCTTTCTGTCCTGTTCAAGGATACGGTCAAATGTCTTCATGTCCTAAGAAAATCTTGGTCACATCAGCTCGAGACAACACGAGCACCTAGATTAGCCTACTTTATCATTTCTGTTAGAATTATTCTATTTCATCAATGCAGAAGGTAAAAATGCCTGTGATGCGATGTTAAATGGACTCTTACCATGATGCAGAAGAGGCTCTCAGTGACTTTGGAGTTGTTTTTATTCCTCTTAATACTTAATACTTAAAAAAACTGGTATAACATTTATTGAGATTGTACTTGGCTGGTGACCAACAGAAAATGCATGTTCTTGCTCATCCATTTTGTATGGAGAGCTCAGGTAATGATGTGTATTTAAATGCACACAGCCAGCTTAAATATGCTTCAAATGCACTTCTGGCTAATCCCTTCATAACTTAGGTGAGTTTTAAAAACCCAACTTACTGCTCTATGCTTTTTTTTTCCCTCCCCACCTCTATTTGTCACTCTCATTTTTTTCATTTCTCCCTTCATACAGTAAGAGATGGATTCCATTGACACGTTGGGTTTTTATGATCGTGGTGTTTATGCCTTAAACACGGCAACTGAAAATCCCTCTCTGCTAGTATTTCTGTTCACTCCACTGAGCTCTTTTTTTCTTGAAAAAGAAAACTGGGCCGTTCCAAAGTCTGGTTACCGTGTATTTTAAACTGTTATTTTGCTGTGAATCTAGTCGACGGTGTCCCTTCTGATTGAAATGTTTCCTCGTTGACCTTTTAAGTAAATCTTGATGTTATTTTAAAAATTAAAAAACCAAAAAGCTTTCCATTAAAACTTGCATTTGGAGGACAGACTGTACTATTGCAGTTTGCATCTGTGCGCTAAAAGGTTGGTGCAGTCGTTAAGAGTTGTCTGTAAGGGTAAATTTCATTATTAAACAGTAGTGAATTTGCACGAGAAGTTTTTCAAGAATTTATAAAGATTCACTCTCTGGAAATGAGTTCCGTACACGAAGGACTTCTCAGTGGAAATCCAGATGCAAGACAGGGCCACGAATTTAAAATGGAAATTATATTAAATGCATCATTTAAAAAAAAACTGTATTATGTTATAAAACACACGGTTGGGATGAATTGGTACGTACACTTGGGTGCTAAAACAACGATGTGACTAGTTTGCAAAACTGAAGGGCTAAGTAAACAAGCCAAGGAAGCAAGTTTTGTGACTTGGAGAAGATGGGGAAGTGTGTGTACTGATTTGTTCAGAATGGTTATTGCTTAAGCCGTAAATTTCTTTGCTTTTTTTTTTTTTCTGCTTTTGTTAAGCACCAGATCTATTTAGACTTAATCCTATGCCCACCTTCCAAAAAACTATGCTGTATGTCTTGCATAGAAATAAACAAGCTGGCACAAAACAGGACATCAGTGGCCTGATAACCAAACAGGTTTGACCCTTGTGTCCTTATGAACTTTTTAGAAGTGTGATGCACATGTACTTAGGAGTCACTGTTATGGATTTTAATAGCATCTATGTAGCTTCCCCTCAATGGCCTCTTGTGACGGAGTGAGCCGCACTATAGTTCGTTTGGAAAGTGTGATTCTTGCTGTGTTTACCACACTTGTGAACTTTATTTAAACTCCTTTGTCGCCTGTGTTGGTTTTTTTTTTCTTATTTTTAATAAGGGTGACTGAGGTTGCAGAGAAATTAATGTGTGCTGAGTCTGCATAGCAACTTAAGTAGGGTTGCCACAATACACTCTTCTTTCCTGCCCCCCCCAAGAACGCTTTACATAAAATCAGGGTTAAACCATTTCGTTGCCTTATTGGCTATTGTCAAACGCATTGCAGCGATGCTGTCAAACCGCTCAGTTACTAATAATAAGAGTGCTCACAGGAAATAATTTCACTAAGAGTCAAAGCAGTTTGGCGAGAAGCAGATTAATGAAAACCACTTGAGGTGTTTGGAAAAACAAATACTGCAATCGGGCTTTCTGCTATAGAGTTGTCTCAAACTGACGTCGGTAATCCTGGTCCTTCTAAAGGTTTTAACAGCATTGCATGTGGTACCCTCAAACAACATTAAACGCTGCTGTTTAACTCGGCCGTAACGCTGTGCTTCGGAGCAAGGCACCTCTTCGGGCCAGCAAAGTGATAACTGGCCCGTTCCGCCTAGGTATTGTGGCAACCCTATGCACATAACAACAACTAAATTGAGTTTGTTTTACTTCGGAGTATGGATATGACGCTTGGGCGCTGGCTCGCCTACCACCTCTGACTCCCTCTCCCATCTTTCAACAGGATCCCAGCTCACTATGTCTATCCACAGGCTTTCGTGCAGCCGGGAGTGGTGATCCCCCACGTCCAGCCCGCAGCAGCCGCTGCTTCCACGACGCCCTACATCGACTACACCGGAGCTGCGTACGCCCAGTACTCGGCCGCTGCTGCGGCCTACGAGCAGTACCCGTACGCTGCCTCGCCGGCTGCCGCTGCCGGCTACGTGGCGGCGGGGGGCTACGGCTACGCGGTGCAGCAGCCCCTCACCGCAGCGGCACCAGGGACGGCGGCTGCGGCCGCCGCGGCTTTTGGCCAGTACCAACCCCAACAGCTGCAGACAGACCGTATGCAATAGCAGATGGACTCCTGAGGGAAGCTCGCTCTTTCTCTTCCTCTTTTTCGGCCTTCCAGTCTAAGTAGTTAATCAGAGACAATTGGTGTTAACTAAGGAGCTTTAAGGAAAGCGATGCTGTTGGGAAACTAAAGATTTTTATTCCGCTGTGTTCATACAGTATGCATCCAAATCATGTAGTGAGAGGGGAGGGGTAGTGCGGCATATCTAGTTTCAAGTATCAATCCAGAAGAAAATGGGAGAAAAAATACTGTACTGTCATGAAAGAGTGGCAGGAGTAGCAATGGGACTCCGTATTTTAAAGCAAACAGGCAAGAACCAAAAAAGCAAAGGTGTACTTTTACAGTATCAGGGAAGCAAAACTGCCTTTTATAAGTGAGAAAGTGGTATTCGAAAAGTCTGAACCAAGGGAAAAAAATGAGTCAGCAATATGTAACCTTTATCCATTTAAGAGGAAACAAGCTTAAAGCACTGATTGTCCTTCGTAGCTTTCAGAAGCTGTCTTGGTGAGATGGCATCTTCCCTCCGTTTCACTAACGGGCATCCAGCAACCCGAGGAAGATGGCCTGCTAGTAAGATGGCGGACAGGCACCAAAGTTATTTTCTTATCTGTCCTCTGGATGAGTGGAACTATGGAGCAAGTGATGTGGAAGTAAGGGGTGCAACAGCTGTAGCGACAATCAATAACACAGACAGTTCTGGACAGAACACATCACTCGTGCTCATGTGATGAGCTTGTCACATCTTAATCCCTCGCCCCATCCTGTTTCACTTTTGGGAAACTTTAACTGCTGGTGTCAGCTATTCTGATTCTAAAATAGGATCAGCCCTTTACTACAACAGCCTTCTCTTTCTATTTATTGCATCTATTCGTAACTTGTGAATACAGGCAGGAAGAAGCGTAATGAATTAAAACTTTTAAGAACTGTTTTAAGGGAATTTTCTTTTCTGAAACCATTTGTACGATTTTAATATCTATTTCAGGATTATATTTAAAATATTTATTAGTGAACATACAGTACACAAGGCAACTTTTGTTACCAAGACTGCAGTTCTTGAAGGGTGAATGGTATGTGATTTATACTGTGCCTTAATTGTTATGCTATTTAAAAAGAAATATTTATTTTGAAAGTTCTACTATGCTGCGCTCTAAAGAAAGCGACTTTAGATGTGACACTGTAAAATTATGTATTCATCTCATGGCATAAATTATTTAGTAGGCTTAGATGTAGCATATTAAATATTAACCTAATTAACTAAGGATGTTGACTTGGATTTATTTAAATTCAGTATGTGCACTGTATGAGGGTACTCTTAACACTTTTTTTAGGTTTTTACATTAAATATTGCTAGTTCATTCTTTTTCCCTCTAATAGTTTTTCATGTAGACCTCTCAAATACATTAGTGCCGTTCTCTCACTCCTCTGTATGTAGACTGACTATTTTTCCCTTTGCTAGGAAATGCTGCTTTACATTGTCCTGTGAAACTACAATACTTGCAATTTTTATTCTTGACCGAAATGGAATTTAATATTTTACACTGTATTGGATTTTTTTATACTTGAACAATTTCATACAAGGGAAGACAGGATAGCATTTTTACGGACTTTATCCAATGTCACTGGATTTATTTTAAGTATTCTGAGTACTAGCCAATGTTACAATGTAGACATGACTCTCCTGTGCATATTATTTATTCAGTATGTATATTGCTTTACAACTTCTCAGATCTTTTAATCTATTCACTCGTATTAAAAACAATAAAAAATGTTGTCGCATCGCATCTCTTGAAGTTTTTGCTCAAATTGCCTTAGATCTTGTCTAGCTAAAATTAGGGGCCAACCTTTTATGTAACGTTCCTGGTCTGTGGGGTGAACAGCAGCAAATGCAATGACTTTACATGCAAAAACTGTAAACTGTATTAAATTGAGGAAACTCTACAGAGAAAACGGAGAAGATTTAATACCCCAAGAGTTATCATAAAATAATTGAGAGTGGAAGGGACTTTGGCAGGTCATCTAATCCCAGCCCAGGTTGCGTATGCCTTTGTCCAGTTGGGTCTTAAAATCCTCCATGCAAAACCCCTCTAGGTGAACCATTCCACTGCCTAATTGTCCACATAGTATCTTTTTTTTTTTTTTTCCCTTTTATCGAGCCCAAGCCTCCCTGTTCCTTTATGACCTTCATCTCTCATTCTTTGGCAGAGAGCCCAGCCCTATCTTTTCAGTAACCTCCTCTTAGCAACTAGAAAGCTGCTGTTCTCTTCTGCAGGCGGGACAAACCTCATTGCCCAAGCCTCTCATTCAATTCTAATGCTTCAGCCCCCAGCCATCTTGCTGGTCCTCTGATGGATTCATTCAGGTTCATTCAGCTTTCATGCACTGGGGATCTGAAGAGCGGAGTCACTCTGCCAGATGTGTTCTAATGAGCACCAAGTGAAAAGGAATTACCACTTCCCTTCATCTGCCGCCTGTCCTCCTGTCAATACAGTCTAGTGTACTTTCACTGCTGCCAGGGTTTGCCACTGACTCACGTTCAGCCCAACCCAAGGCCTTTTGTGCCCTTTCCAGCAGAGCTGTTACCAAGCCAGCCATGTCCTCGCCTAGGCAGGGCCCTAGTCCATCTGAGGTGCAGGATGCTGCATTTGTCCTCACTGAATTTCATGGGACTGCTGTTGGCCACATCTTCTAGCAAATGTGAATCTCTCTGAATTACAGGCCTGATCTCAAGTGTATCAACTACACCCTCCCTTTAGTATCATCAGTCCACAGCCTGACAGTACTGCATCCTGCCTCTTCCTCCAGTCACTGGTAAAGATATCAGATAGGACAGACTCCCAAGGAACTCCGTTTGTAACCAGCTTCCAGACAGAGTATGAGCCCTTTTGAACAACAAGCCAGTCAGGATTTGGCCCATTCAGACTGGAACATCTGAAATAGGATGTGAGGATTATGTGGGAGACTGCACTAAAGGCCTCTTTTCCCCTCATGCACAGATGAAGTCATTTATTTCATCATGGGAGGCAATCAGCTTGGTCTGGCGTGGTTTACACTTGTAAATCCATGCTAGGTCTTCCCAATCACCACCTCCTGCTTCATGTGCCAAGAAATAACTTCTAAGATTGCTTGCACCATGACTGTCCCAGAGGCTGTCATACAGTTCCCTGGATCCTCCTTCTTGCCCCATCTGAAGACGGGTGTATCATTTGCCTTTCTCCAGCAAAGAAGAAGGCCTCTCCTGATCTCCATACCCTTTCAAAGATAGTGAGCAACTTCACAATGATGAGTATCTTAGAGCAGCAGCAACTAAAGATTTTTAGGGCTTTGAAAATAGTACAGTTATGGATGAATTTACATTGTGCTTACTGTGAGTGATGATTGGGCTTTGGGGATTTGTTTGTGATTATTTTTTCTTTTTTTTTTTCCCTCCAAAGCCCAATCAAAAATTATGAGAACAAATAAGCTTGCCATAGTATCAAAGAATACAGGGAAAACTGCAACTATGACTGTGCTCAAACACACGGATGTGCACACAGAACAATTATCACCTTCTCTCAACCTGAAGGAAATGAGCTCTGAACCTTTTCCCAGTTCCATGTGCCAACTTTGCTGTGATAAGCCATGGATATGGGCTAGCTTACAGTATCGTTATTTTTGACCTCCTCAGTCTTGGATTAGGGAGGAACCTACCAAAGTCTCCTTCATCACCAAGCATCTGAAAGTCAAGAGTTACAGAAATCCAAATTAATTGGCGAGAGGTCTCTGAGACAGACACACTTTTTAGCTCAATACAATCATGTTAAATCTTTGGACTAGATTTCATAGGTGTGCCTGCCTCTTCTCTCTTTAGACGTGGCTGTCTGTGGTGGGTCATGTGTTCTCCACTTCTACACAGAGCAAGAGCTCTTGCAGGTTCCTTCTCACTTCCTGCTTCAGAGTGAATAAAATATTTTAGTGACATTAAGAAAAGCCTACAGTCTTTCATCTCAAACTTACCTGAACTTTAAGCAATCTGGAAAAAATCTTTAGAAAGGAGCCCTTCATAGCCACAATTCACATTCTTCTGAATTTACTTACTTTGTTTGAGACCAGAGCAAAAGATGTCAAAATGCCAAAACTAGTAGATCACAAGGAAAACTCAGTGATTCCTCTACCTGCCATTCATTTGTTAAAAGAGCTTTGTCACTGAATTTACAAAGGATGTGAATCAATCTTATGACACTTGAAGATCAGGAAAAGTTTTTATACAGTGCTGCAGATAAGGGATTTTGCCACTCTGTGAAAAACTTTTTTTTTTGTCCTGATTTGTAGTAATAAGAAAAAGAAGGTAACATGTAAACACAATTCAGGAAAAAAAAATCATTTTTTAAAAAAATTGTGCTTTGTTCACTTAAAAAAAACTAGTTAAAAACTATTTTAAAAATCAAAAATCGTTTAAAAGCAAAATTTCCCTGCATCAAGAAAGTATCAGAGTAGAACGTTCTGATTTCTTCCTGACATGAACCATTACAATTGAATAGTTTCCAAAAGAATACTACATCAGTATATTTTCCAGCTGCTTCAAAGGGAGGACCGATTGCCTGCTCAAGGCTGTGGATGCCATACTGTTGCCAAAAATTGGGATTCCCTGGCTATTTGCTCAAACTGCTGGAATTCGTCTCCTAATTTGATCACTAGCAATATTTCTGAATGAAGACAGAAATAATGGAAGTGTAGAGGCAAAGCTTGTTTTCACAAGAATGCAACTCTGTTAGAAATACTTAGGATAGTCAGGCAATTTGGGAATCGTTTATACAGGTAAGTGAACACTGGCAAGAAAGAAAACAAGAATATAACCCAGTCGAAGTACAAGTTTTTTTTTGAAGATGTGTGCAAGCTTTTTAAAATGGTCAGTCTCAACGATAATGTAATTTCTTCATCAATGCTGCTGATGAAGGACCTTAAGATGGGCTTGCCTCTTTGTCCAGTGTGCTTTCTTCCTGCTCAGGGAAGATGGTAAGTAGCACATCTGTGTGATAACAGATGTCCGCGATCTGTTTTTCAATACACGGTTATGGAGCAGTGCACATTCCTAGGCATGAATGTATATTACAAACATTACTTAAGGAAGATGTGGTCTTCATAAATCAAATATTAGGTAATTACAGTATGCAGGTTTAAGCATTATTCTTTCCCAATTTTCATCAATATTGGCTTTTTTTTCCTGTTAGTGAACAGTTTTATCAGTTAAATATACATACTCTCTTCTCTTTTTATGTAAAGTGCATCCTAATCATAATTTATGCTTTTCATATAAGAGAGAGTACGAATATCTCTAGGCTTTATTCTTCCATAAATGTCACTAGTTCGACTTACACTACTGTATCTTGAAACTGTTTTCCTCTGACATCAGCAAGAACAGCAATTTTCATGTATACTCTAACAGCACCTGGAATCTTGCCAAAAGAAATCAGAATCCAACGTAAAGCCCCAGAAGCAGTGGCTGAGTGCGAAATCAGAAGTGTGTCCTTCAGCCTTCAGAGGGCTGGTGTTGGGAGGGAGCCGGCCCTCATGGGGCTGCTGCAGCTCAGCTGAGGGCCTGCAAAGGGCACATCACAGCTGAAAGGCTTTCTTGTGTGAATACATTGGTTTAGCTTAACAAAGGCTAGGCAAAGAGCAAACAAGGCTGCACTGTAGTGACTCTCTGGGGAAGAAAACCTTGGTGCTCACTGGAACTTCGAAGAACCAAGCTGGCTTCAAAGATCTTGTATCTTGTCTTCTGTATAATGCAAACCGTATGCTGTACCTTGATCTGACCCAGGCAGTGGTGGTGGTGCTTGCCAGCAGCTCTCTAAGAACACAGGTTGGCAGAGAAGACAGTGTCTGCAGAGGAGCCTCAAGGAATCTGGCTTTCCTAAACTCGGGGAACGGCAGTATTAGGGAGAAGCAGTCACTGTGTTGACTCTTCTAGTATGCAAGATATGGTTTATCTGACAAGCAGCTGCACTATATTAATGGTATTTTGTTCCAGAAGGACTGCTTGGTTGCTAATTACCACAGCCACTGCTGCAAAGAAGACAGAATAGCAACCTTTGGGCACAATGGAGATGAGCTTGACACCTGGGGACTGCAGCCAGGGCCCAGACTGAAAGCAGAAGATCTGCATAAGCCTACCTGAGAGATCTGCAGGAAGCCAGTGAGGTTTGTTTTAAAGTGGTTGGAAGGACGGTCTGCTCTGTGGCAGTGAAAGGCCTATTGCTTGCAAACATGAAAAGGTTTATGTGGTTTCTTGACATTCATTGTGGTATTTTATGTGCTTATGACAATGGTACAATTGTTCAGAGTTTTCAGTCTAAAAGGAGATCTTCCATGTCTTTACTGGTTGCGTGTTGTTATTGCCCATTTGGTGACCCCTGAAGACAAATGCGCCAACAAACAGTTGAACAAATTGTTTTTCAGTGGGATGTTATTAAATCTAGGCAGGATTACCTGCAAAGTCTCACGTTCTGTCAGTTGCACTGGTATAAGATTTAATGATACTACGTTGCTTTTAATTCCTAAATCAGAAATGATCTCAAAAAGGAAAAAAAAAAACTATTTTACTGCATTGTTCATAGACCCTGCTATTTAGAAGATCACTCATCTTTACAAGAACATCTAGCTACTCCAGAGAACAACTCACATTGTTGAATAGAGCAAGTTGCAGGCAAACCTGCAATCAGCCCTTTGCTCAACTAGGTATTGACTTGCTATAAAATCTGTACTGTGGCAATACACTCCAACATTTGCATGTGTATAGTGGCAGGATAATTCTGTCTAATGCCATATGCAGGAAGGAAGAGAAGGGTAGGTACACGTTTATGTTTGTGATGAACTTTGGGTCACCTTCCAATAATGAGTTGATGTGGAGAGGAAAAGGGAAAAAAAAGAAATATTCAGTGATGCTCAGCTCATTCCTCAGGATCTGAAAAAAATTATCAGTGTTGAAATTTCTCATGCTGTTCCCATTCCTGAGAAGAGGTAGAAAGCACTCCACCTTGGGATTTTTTGAGAAATTGTATGGAGTAAGATCACTCAAAGAGCAGCTTGTGGGGGAACAACATCAACTATGAAGTCAGAGGGTTGCAGTCCAGTTAAATGGCAGCCACCTAGGCACATCTTCAGTTTGTAGGCTTCATGGAAGCTTGTCTGGATTTACATGTTCATGATCCTGCTGTAGGAGGTTCTACAAATTCAGTCTTTCCACCATCGCCTCGTGTTTAAAAATAAAACTGACCAAACTGTTCTTCCTTCTACAACTGACTGAAGCCTACCCTCTTTCTCAAGCACTACGGTGACATGAACCTGGATAGCCTTTCTGGGGGGGCGGGAGGGAAATTCTCCTAAGTCACCAGGTGGTGCAAAGCCACTGGCAAAGATTGTAACGTACAGACTGGAAATAGGACATTTACAAGGCAGAGTTATTTCAACAATCAAAGGCAATACAGCGAGAAAACAGATGGACAGTGCCTCCCTCATTATTTTTCAAATCCACTATCTCACTTCTCTTCAGATAAGTGCACCTGCACTCATTTCTCATATACTCACTTTTTAAAAATAGAGGCCATCTATATTTACACGAGAATGTAAAATAATAAATTGCCTAGTCTGCTGCTAATCATGGGGAAAATGAGAGTTCATTATACATGGAAGCTGAAATGTCTTGTTGCAAGAGAGAAATTTACTTAAGCATTAAAGTGCAACGTTGGTTAATACATGTGAAATTTTGAGTAAGTTTATGCTTGTTATGGGAATGTAATGTCAAGGGTTTTCAAAACAAAAGATTATCTTTTAAAATACACAGTCAAAGGCTTTCAGGTATCTGAAAAGTTAATGTAAATTCTTTCTTAAAAAGCAATTAACCTGCACTGTGAACACTTCTCCTCATGCGTTCCAAGTCTTTTTCCCTATGCTAGACATACATAGGGTATGGCAAAAGTTCTATTCCTCTGTCTCATTCGGTGTTTTATCAGATTGGATTGGAAGTGTTCTGACATGAACCTTCTACTTTATTTAAAATACTTAGTATATGCTACATAATGTTGTAGTTCACCAGTAATAAGTGGTAATCGTTCAGATGTCTTTCATAAAATGCTTAATCTAATATATTTTATCTGCATTTTATACCCTCTCCTTCTGTCAGTTTTCTCTATTATTTTATTATTCTGGTACTTTACTTTCATGCTCTCCAAAATTGCTGCTGCTGTTCTTTTTTCTGTTGGCCTGGGCATAGCAGTGCAGGTCAGGCAGCATGAAAGCTGTCAAAAATTTGCTGCCTGATTTGGTTTTTGTTGTCATCGTTGTTGAAAAATAATTATTGACTATCTCCACTCCCTTTTTCACTTTCTTTTCATTCTTCTCTCTGCCTTCTATCTTTCCCCTCTCAGGCTTCAAGCTGAGACTAGGCTCTCTAACATTTTCTAGTTCACTGGAGGTCATTAGCAAACAGCTTCAGAGAAGCTAGACAGCATGTTTGCTCTTTTCCTGTTGCTGTACTTCAGTTTTTGATGGGGCAGAATCTATTGAGATCTTCTCCAGTACTCGTCTTTTCACATAAGCTCTTTGTTCCTTATGATATAGGAAAAAAAGGTATACTGCATCTTGCTTTCATGGCTGAAAAACAGCAGAGCCACAATTTCAAAGGTAAAGAACATGCTACTATATACAGACATCCATATGTCTTTGCATCACTAATGCATGCACCCAGATTGGATTGAAGTGTGTGACCAGGTGCTTTATTGTCTATGTATGCTAGCAAATTATAAGGTGCATGTGTAATAAAATACATGTGCAATGCATAAAGCCTTGAAAATCTGCCCCATCGTGCGTTTTCATAGTTGATTTTCCAAAGTCACCATGCTCTTCTTACAAGCTTGTTTTAGATCCTGCCAAATTCTGGAGACTGTCAGACCATTCAAGCCTGCCAATTTTGCCTCCTCCAGCTAGCTCTCTGGAAAAAAGCCATGTAAATCTAACAGGTCCTACCCAGAATGAGTCTTTGAACTATTGAAATGAACTGCTACCAGCACATTTTCTTCACAGAGAATGGTATTCCACTGAAGGGCTTTCATGTTCTGAATGATTAGCAGGGAAAGTCTTGATAAAGTCAGAAAATACAGAGAGAAACTGTAAAAGAAGTAGTGTAAGAAACTACTAACAAGTAAACAGTATTTTTTAGAGGAACCTTTTTTCTTTGGAGGAAACAACCAAAACCCAAGAGATCAATTGGAGGACGAGGGAGCAGAAAAGGACTCCTGGAGATTGTGAAGGAAGGGTTCATTTGTGAAAACAAGACAAAATTATGGAAGCAGACCAAAAAAACAAAAAAAGAAGAAGAAGAAAAAAACTTAATTCATTCACTCTTTCAATAGTGTTAGCAGAATTTGCATCTCCATTCTGGTTTCAGAGGCTTTGAAATTCTGTTTTCCTCCAGCTGTTTTTCTTATCATTGTGGCATGCTTTCTCTTCACACACAGAACCACTTAGCTCTCAGATTCTCCCTTTAACAGACTGCTAGCATCTTTCAGCTGCTCTCAGGCCTTCTCTTTTATATCTCCCAGCTGCCTCTCTTCCCCCTCACAACATTACTGGCCTACTCATCTTGTTGTTTTTTTTTTTTTTTAAATCATTTCCAGCTGCCACATTTGTGCTCTCGAGACTTTCGTTCTCTCTCCCTAGAATATGTCACTTCGGAGCGTTTCTGGGGGCTAATGGCATGACAACAGATTTCCAAAGCCTCTTTCTGCCCTAATAGGAATCTCATTCAAATCCTTTCAAGATCTTCATGGACCAAACTGAAATTTTTTTTTGGCTGTTTGTGAATACTGGAAAGGAGGAGGGCATGCTGCTAAATCCCCAAGGTGGTAAAAGCACAACAATCAATGATCAGATAATCAAATCTCACCTCCTGCTGTTTCGCACATCTCGTCTATCTTGCTCTCTGGCCTCTAAATAGTGCCCAAGCTCTCACAGTGTGTACAAACATTCTGGAATTTAGAAGAAATTTCAGCTTCCAGTTTAGAATCTCTTGCCCAACTGTCCTGATTGTTACATTGCTCTTGCATAGTGCAGCTTCTGGAACGGACATGGAAAAGGCTTTATGTATGTTTAAGAAACATACTTCTGTACTTGTGAATCCTTTGACTTTCACAGTCAAGAAATAAACTTTGTAAACCAATTCCTCTTGACTGTGTAAATGACAGTTTAGACACACTTGGTTATTGTCACACACTGCTTTGCACTTCAAGAAACGGGTAATATTTTCGTTTTATCTTGGCTTTGCAAAATTTTGTACCAAACCTGTACTGATTTAGGAAAATCTAATTACCATCTATTTTAATTTACTCAAAATTAAATTTCAAAGATATTAGACTTCCTTTCCCCCATAACTTTGGCAAAAGCCAAAAGAAAATCTGGCCAAGGGAAGTATTTAAATGTTACGGAACCTTAACTGGGCCTTCTACAAACTCCCTTTCAACAATGTCATTTGAATAAATGTGCTTGAAGGCTCAGGAAAGGATAACAGTTAAAACAAACAAACAAACAACAAGAAAAACAACCAAAGATCTTATTTGCATATCACGCAAGTTTCTTCTTGATTTACCCAGGGTCGTTCCTTTTTCTACAAGACCTGTTTTTTATATTCAGATATCCAGGTAGCTTAGATCTACCCACTGGAGTGGGCTGGGTGAAGCACTTGCTCTGCAACAGGTGCCCACTGTTCACAAAGGAGCTAGGACAAAATGTGTTGGCGTCCAGCACTTGCTTTGAAATAGGTCACGAACCCAGAAAATCCATTTATAAACATTGCACCAGACTGCAGAAAGGGAACATGTTTGGCACTGCCCGAGGAAGGAACACTCCTCTGCCACTATGGAGGAAGGCTCCCCTTCTCATCCTCTTCTCTTTCCCTCTCTGAATCTCCTGGCACAGGCAGAGGGAAAAAGGACTTTGGATCTGCTTGCTCTAAATTGTTAGAAGGAAAAACGATCTGTCTCCTGAGGCTTTGAAAAAAGTCAGTAGGAGCTTGCAGTTTAAGAGCTGATTTAGTCACTATAGTGGTCAGGAGAGAAGCAAGCATAAAATTGGCAAGTAGAGGAGAGGCTGGAAGAAAGGTTTTAAAGAGCATTGCAGACATTTGCACACAGTTTAAAACTGTTTTCCTGCCACAGTGGCCTTCTCCACGGTACAGTGGAGTAATTTAAAGTTCTCCAGATACCTTCAAAGAACTCTAGATCAGGTCTTGCGGTCTTGTCTTCAGACTGGATGGTTTTAGTAAAGTGCATTAACAAGCACTTTTAAACGTGCCTTAGCAGGGATGGAGTCAGGACAGCTTTGGGTTCTTCACAACATATACGATTGTTACCACACCTGAGAACAAAAATCCCGGGTTCCTCCCCAGTTTGGTTTCTGATGTTTCCAAAAAGCTTCTGTGACGGTTTTGAAAGAATTTGTAAGTCAGCTCATGAAACAAAGGAAAATCAAATTCCAAAATTAGCGAGGTAGTCATCTAGCACACACAGCTCTCCATACCTGCCAAGTACTAACACCAATCTAAAAAGAACCCTATCACAAGAAATGGTGCTATTTGGATTAGGCTAAGCTGAGGTTGCCTAGTTCCGAAGAAACCAAATATTACTTTGACTGTGACACAGCACTCTCTGCTTTCCACATGAGATCACCAGATATATTTGACAGTGATAAATGAGAATGGGATTATATATTCAGCATACAAAATGCAGAATCACTTTCTATATCTAGGCTTGCATCAAGTTAAATGGCAGAAATGGGATCAAATACTTTCCCTCTTAAAAAACAAACAAACAAACAACACAGAAACAACAATAAGATGTATGTCCTCTCCTTCCCGCAAATACGTCCTCCTCTTCTTGTCCTCCCCTTACCACAATCATCAGAAAAAGCACTATCTGACAATGCCAAATACTGAATTCCTTGTATTGTATTTTACAAGTGCTGAGTACTATAATCTGGTACAAAGCAGAAACTGTGTCTAATATAGAAAATGTAAAGTCATTTCCACAGGCCTGACTTTATTCTAGGAAAATTATCTTGCTCTCTGGACGTAGACAAGAGACACATGGATCCTCTGAGTCACTGCTGGAAGGAGCCTCTTTCGGATGCTTGTAAAAAGAGGCAAGGGAGATTAGCTTGCCAAAGGTAAAGCTTGCTTCTGAGGATTCTCCATCTAGTTTTGTTTTCTACTATGTAAAATACAGGACAGGACTTGCCTAATTTTGCATCTCTGATTAAAACTGAACTAAATCCCGAAGATAGCTCATAAAAGCAATACAGCAAAACAATGAATTGTGGAAGATACAACCTTAGACGATATCAAAAGCTGTCAGTAAGGAATAATAGTAAGCATAGTCTGTTTTTAAACAGACCATTTGAAACTGCTGGAGGAAAACGTTCACAACATATTTCAAACAGTTTCTGTTTCAGAAGAATCAAGACAGATTTATTTCATAAGAATTTCGAAAAATTATCAAAATATGTCAATTGTAAAATGCAGCTTCATACACTGAGGTATGAAAGAATGAGAGGAATTAATCAAATACAGTAAATATTTCACATATTGAATTTTATCTCAGATACACTATGGAATACCAAACATGTATGTAACATGTTCATTTTATGTATAAAACACAAGTATTTTTTGCAACTTGGGTGTCTTCTTTTAATCCACAAATTATTTTAGTATTGAGACAAAGTTGCCTGTTTCACATGCACACAGTCAGATGAACATAGCTGCCTAAAAGCCTTTTCTACATCAGCTTCCCTACAACATTTCTACTGTGTTATAGAATCTTAGACTCATCTAGGTTGGAAAAGACCTTCAAGATTATCAGGTCCAACCATCAACCTGACCTACTGAGTCCCTTCTTTAAGCCATGTCCCTTCCATGTGTCACGTCCACATGACTCTTAAATACCTCCAGGGACAAGGACTCACCCACCTCCCTGAACAGCCCATTCCAACGCTTGACCTCCCTCTCCATGAAGAAGTAGCACAGTATATCAGTTCTTTCTGATGACATTTGCTCACTGCAGTGTGAACATATGTGCATGCATCTGCATGTGGATTATGAGCCAGACAATGCATGGAATCTAAAAGATGCAGTCACCACAGAACCAGCACAGGTGTGGCAGCCCAAGGCTGTGAACCCAAATGTCTCAGTGGACTGCGCAGAGGAGACGAGTTTCAAATAAGCTTGGTATCAGTGGGCCAGATGTAGCTGTCACTGAGATTGTATGATGACACTGTGTGGTGGGTGCTCTTGAGGAAGAAACTGCTAGGAAAATACAGACCTTTGCTCACATTTTAAGAGGTGTAGATCTTGTAAGTAAGTAAGTTATTTCAAAATTCTTTATTGATGAGCTGGAGTTACTGCAATTTTACTGGCCATATCTACCTGGCTAGGACAGTGGACCAATACCAAACATGTTTATTAAATGACTTTTCTTCAGACAAAAGAAGGCAGCAGGCTATTTATGAATGAGTAGTCATAGCAAATCTGTAATTTTGAATAGTCATAGCAAATCTGTAATTTTGAAAGGTGAGTTATTTAGAAGTTGTGAAAAAGTTTTAAAAATTGTTGCATGTAAACAAAATGATTGTTGGAAAGTTTCAGCCCTTCGTAAAGCTGCACCAGAATTTCACAGCCTCAGAATCAATGATCGTGCTGTAAAATCCAATGTTCCCTCAATTATTGAAGTGCAGCAGTTGTATAGATAACCTGTTTTTAGGGCAGCACCACAGGTGCCCTGGCAGTAGATAGAACCCATAAAGACAACAAAGTGTTTGCTGCTGTACATACCCATGGAGCTAGTGATGGCCAATCCCATTTTATCTTGCGTACCACCAGCCAAAATAGCCAGTAGTGCTGCCAGACTCAAAATATCTCGCTATATCCTTCTGATAATACCAAAGGACAGGAATCCCACAAATTCAGATCCATCACCCTTCTGAAACAGATGGAACTTGATGGGAAAAGTACTGTAAAGCAACTGAAGAGGCAGCTGTATCATAAAACTTGATTTGAACCAATTGAGCCGGCTGTATCATAAAGCAACTGAAGAGCCAACTGACATGTATTCCCCCGCTTCTTGAACTTTACTCACTACCTATATAGCTACTGACACGCAGGTTTGATGGCATGTTATTTCTTAAAGCCCATAACACGTTCTAAATGAATATATTTGTGCTGGGACTGCAGAGCTATCTGAATGCAGAACCCGCAGCATGACGGGCATCACTGGGATTCTCAAGCTCAAGCCATTCTGATAAAGCCCAATGCAAAGTTCAACAACTGAGCTTCTGATCCATTGCATTTGGTCTGTGACTCATACAGGAATTTGACACATTCGTCCTTTGCTGTATGTACCTTGATTGAGGCTTCCTATGTGGCTAATAAAAAATTAACAGAGTAACATCTTGTACTCAGATCAGTCCATTGTTCAGCGATGCCTATCAGCACAACCCCACAGCTCCCGCTTTCCGATGTCATGTCTGTGCCCAGCATTTGAATTCCATGTCTCTTAGGGATTCCTTGTGGGCATGACTGGACAATGACCTGGCAATATTCAGTAGAGAAGCCACTGTTGATTGGCAGATGTTTTTGCTACAACCACATAAATAAAGTCCTAAATCATTAACAGCATATACACTTCTAGTTTGAGATTATATTTATATTATATAAAAAGTGATGGCCTGTTCAGATGTTGTAACCAAAAAATGGCCCCAAATATAAAGAAAATAAAAATCCGTGGTCAGAAACTCTTTGGCACAGGAAAAAATCAGGGAGCAATCATGAAGTGGCAGTAATGGTGCCATTTTTTGATCCCAAGCTAACTCAAACAGTTGGAAGATCATTCCCCAATGTACCAAATAAGTCCCACTCCTTTTTCAACTTTGAGAGAACAAGAGAACAAACATAAAAATGAGATAGTGAGATTTGTACAGAACTGAATCTCAGAAATCTGAATTGAAAATGTAAAAATTTGGAGACAATGTAGAGGGAGCCACAGGATGAATTTTAAGCATTTTCAGTGCTAAGTTTACTTCCATTGTACTGAAATCAGTCTTATGTAGTATGAAGCTCCATTCAACACACAAAATTTGTGCCTGAAACAACAAAAAAAAGTAGCTTGGCCAAGCTTCCTAACAGCTCTGCAGATAAGACCACAAAGCATTAGTCTATGGGGAAAAGCAGTTGACTAGGCAAGTCTGCATGTGGCATGCTGACCTTTTTTTCAGAAAAGGTCACCATGGAATCAGGCTCCCAGAATCCCTGGGATTCTGCAGCATTAAAGTCAGGGGTCTGTCAGACTGTAGCATCATCACAGCCTAAAGAAACATGAATTACTAAGGCAATTTTAATTCCCACAAAACCTTTTCAGGAGTCTAGGAGCAATCAAGGGTGATATCAGTCCACTTCTTGATGATCAGCAACTGTGACCACTGCTGAAAGCCTCAGCAAGAGCACATAAAAACAGTGGAACTTAGGTGGAAGGCTAAGGGTTTCTGTGTTTCTGGGAGGAAGTCTGATTGTCCATTGTCTGCTCTGAGCAAAACTCAAGAACGTGGCTTACAGTGCTCTCACACTGGCTCTCTTTGTTATGTTCAATGCATTTCAGAGTGTTTTTAGTGGAATAAAAGCACACTGTACACCTCAGACTGCAGGAAACAAGTTCCAAGCCATGACAGATTATAATAAATTGATTTGCTAAGCAAGCACATAGAAACCCTTGAGTTCCACAGCACTTTAAGCAATGGAACGACAGTCTGAAACAGGTTTAACCCTGATACTAGGTTAAATCTTAAATTGTGTGTGCAAATCCTTTCATTTTTTCAGGGTGTGGCTTGAGCATGGAATGGTCGAACCAGTTTTTAAGAGGTAAAAACTCAGAGTGATGATATTAAAGAGCTGTAGATAACTACAAATCATATTATTGTTATTAATTTCAAAGGAGCAATTGTTGCTACACTACTGAACTTTGTGATAACTCTTTCAGATTAAATGATGTTAAATTTTCAAAAAAAGGACATTTGTTTTCTATTTTAGATATTTTTTTGTACAGCTCCCTGGTTTTATGTTTTTAGGTTGCATCAGAAAAAAAGATTTAAATAAGGCAGAAGCAGCTGCATGAAAGGACTCTTAGATTAAAAGACAATTTATAGGAGTTCAATTATACGATCTCTAGGGGTCCCTTCCAACACAAGCAATTCTGTGGTTTTGTGATATATTTTGATATATATGTTACAGATGATACATATCATATATGAAATGTATACTATGTAATTATTTTATATTGTTATATTGTGTATTGTATATATCATGTAAATAAAGGAGAGCTGAAGAAAAACTAAACTATTTGCTTTAAATCGATGTCCAAACTTATAAAGTATTTGCAAAGAAAAATAGTAAAAGAGAAAAGGGGATATTTCTATATTCTTGATCAGATATTTTAACAGCACACAGCCATTCAATACGTATAACAATGACAGAGGTTAAGCTACTACGGCTACTGGTATTGGAATTACATAAAATAGATCACTTTTGTACATACATGGCAAACCAGTCCTAATGCAATATCAGCTCACTTGTTCTTATCATCCTACACATAACAGCACCTCTCCAGCTAGTCTGAAGTCCATGAACACTGCGTAAGAGTAGCCAAAAGCACATCCCTAACGTCCAAAGACTTAAAAAAAATAAAAAATAAAGGGAGGGAATGTGATTGTTTTTCAAGCAAATATAAACAGCAGGCAGAACCCACTGCTGCTGTATAGAAGCTGAGTAATCACACCCAGTGCAGGTGGAGCGTGGGAGGTGAAATCCACAGGCAGTGAATGAGGTTGCAGGGCAAGACACACACCCCCACACAGCAGCTGCTACTGCTGTTGCAGTCAATAGCCCCAACATCTGAAGGAGAGGAGCTTTCTTCAGAGGTGAGCTGATTCAGCTGCACAAAGGCTTTAGGAGGTTTGTACTGACATTTTTGCTAATTGCTTGTTGAATACAGATATCTCCAATTAAATAAAAGTAGTGACTTGGTTGACTTCAGCTGGAACAGGAGTAGACTCATAAGGACTGCCACCTGCTCTTTCCAATCAATGGCTAAACTCTCATTGACTTCAATCATCCTGTAATAAACAGACCTTTACACCTGGGGCTCTCCCTTAAACAAAAACAGACTAAATTCAGCAGGTGGTTTGTTCTGAAAGGTTCTCGCATGAACTTACAATTTCTAAAAACAGCTCCAGGACAAATAAAAATGAATCAGCACTGGTGATCTTCTGTTTAGTGAAATGCATTCTTGTAAGAGACCTAAACATCTCTGAGGATCTGAGCTTTCAATAGCCTCTTCCTGGTCAATATGAGGAAACATGAATACAGAAGTGTGTATTTTATCTCACACATGAAGCTAATCGTTCTAGTGCTCATATTTGTTGGCACCTAGCCAACAGTCAGATCTCTGGCAAGGTAACTATGAATCTAAGTTTTGTTTGTATTCTTTACAAAACCAATATTTGCATTTCTGATAATGAAGAAATTAAAAAGGTAGCGATTAATGTCCTACAACTGACATCCAAGAAGAGAGTGAAAAACAAACTAACTAGCGAAAGCAAACAAATAATAGGCCCTTCTATTTTTATTAAATGAATGGCCAATAACCGCACAAGAGATAAAACTTTTTGGCTGAGGGCACGTATCGCAATAAAAATGAGAACAACCAACAAAGAAATCAATCTTGAATGAGCTCCACATTAGAGCATCAGGTTCTCTACCAAATTTGTTCAGTAACACTGAAAACGAAAAAGATTTATGGAAAATCTGCTGTGAATAGAATGAGGATTCCCGGGAAAACTACGCTATAGAAATATTTCAACTTTTTAAAAGTTATCCCATTAACACTGGTGAACCATTATAGATATTGATGGATGACTCAGGAAGAAGGGATTACATGGGTTACCCACCAGAACTGATGATGGACATCAGCCTGTGGTTCCAAGAATGTTAATGTGGGAACCCCCTTCTCTTTTGTTTCCCCAGAAGATTTCACTCCATTGTTTCTCTAATGTATTTTATTTTCCTTTTGTTAAGTGCTATACAAAAGAATTCTCAGCAATTCGTTCCCTGCTGCTGATGTAATGCAGCCCCTGAGGTCCTCCAATGTAGCCCATAACTTTGCTTATCACTAAGGTATGTACACAGGAGGTCACAGAAGCCAGACAAACCCCTCACACAAGCTGATAATTTGGCTGATTATTACAGGCTGAACAAAGCTGGTGGCTGGAAGAGGCTGACATTTCTGAATTAGTCAGCTCAGATACAAGCAACAACCTTTTATATGCTGTGGGATTGATATGCACCTTTAATATTGGTTTGACTTTCTAAGCGATACATTCTTCACGTCAGTACACAACTGTTTTGGTTATTACCCTTTAATGCTTACAAGTACCACAAGACACAGCTTTGAAACACTTTATAAGAGCTGCAGTGCCTGAATCTATCTTATGCAGGGAAATGAGTTGGAGTTGCCTATAACAAACGTGTAAATCCAATGAAAGACAAGTGCCTGTGGACCGCAGATTCACTATAAAGATGCTTATGGTTTATTTCCTTTCCATCTAAAATATTTATACTTTAAACTGACAAGATATATAGGATTTGGGATAAAAAGCTCTTTTATTAACTATTATTTGGTTGTTTCACAAATATTATAAACTGTATTTTATTTGCTGTTGAATTCATATTGTATTCTATGCAGTTCTGTTTACCTTCAAAATTTACCTACAGTCCCAGTCACATTATCTGAAATCTAAACATCAAATCTTTGCCATATTTCTCTTGTGCTCCTTTTTCATACTCTGTGATAAGTCAGGACCAGGTCTTTGTTACATTAGTGGATATCTGTATGGAACCAAGAGTTTTGTTTCAGAGGTACTGATATAACTGAACTGGAATCTAAGCCGAAGTTCTTATTTATACCAAACGCTCTAAATATTTTTAACATTCGTGGCCTAATTCAGAAATCAGCTTCACAGCATTGCTTTCCTTTCTTTTCCTTTATGAAGATAGGAGAACATCACGTTTGATGGGAGATTAAAGGAGATCTCCAAGATGAATTATTCAGGAGAGCAAATGATATTCTCTAAAGAAAATGATAGCTTCTAGAAGTATGGTGCAGTATGTACAGAGCCCATGTAAATACAAGAAAACAAGAAAATAAGAATGAAATAAATGACCGTTTTTTGAAACAAAAGGAATGTTGCTGCTACATGAATCATTGGCCTACATTTATTCAAGTGAAACATTAACCTGGAAACATAGGGTGAAGTGCTGATCCTGTTAGTCAGGGGCAAAACACTCACTGATTTGAGGGGAAACAGGATTTCATCCCAGCAGTGTGAAGTATTTGTAATTATTTCTAACCCATTTTAGGCATAAAACTTATGTAAATTTTGTTTCTTTTGTTTGTTTCTCCTCCCTTTTTCTGGAAAAAAAAATATGTAGACTGGAAGATAATCTGGTTGCTGGAAGATAATCTGGCTACTGGGAGATAATCTGACTAAAAAGGCAGAATCCTTTTTTAGCTTTATATTTGTTCCTCTATTTTCATAGGAGAACTTAATACACAGATGATGGTAATTCAAAAAGAAAAGCATTATGTAAAGAAAGGCATTATGTAAAGTTTCTCAGGCTGAGGTCCTTATAGAAAGAAAAGCACTTCTTCACTTAACAGAAGACATTCTTGTGCCTCAGCTGAATGAGAAAAGCATATATTGATAGAACAGATTTCAGATAAGGGGGCTGGTCTCAGAAAGCTCTCAGAATATTGCAAAATAATAAGTTGGCTCTCCATTTTCCACGGAGATGAAAAGTAGAGTAAATGGCCCTGCTAGGCTCTGTGCCGCTGTGCCTGATCAGCTCCTTGTACCTAATCTAGACAGTCATCGTTTGTAAAACAATAATTTAGGCTGACAAAACTACATACTAATGTAAGTAATGTACTGTACCTAGGGATCCATGCCAGCAGTCTCATTTTGCAGGAGCATGTAAAATTGTGATATCCTCAGTCCTGAAGTCCATAGCTGGAAGAGAGGTTGAAGGAGCAGAAGAAAATTTACGCCGCTGTCACCCCTGGCATTCCAGTCCTGTATTGGAAAAGCATAAATCACCTCAGCAGTTTTCCGAACTAAGTCAAAGATTTCAGACACTGACATTCAAAACTTTCTCATTCCTTTCTATATTAGGGTTAGTAAGTGTACTTACAGAAGGCGTATGTCAATAGCTACATGGTTACTTAAAGGACAAGACCAAGCATAGAGAATACAGCGAGGCAAAGGCCTTTATTTTCTGCCTGAATGAATTGCTCGAATGGGGACTGAGTGGCCATCTTGCTTTCTCTCTCTTCTCACTCATCCAGACCAGAGGAGCTTGGAGGTGGACAAAACCAGCTGGGACAAAACCAGCTGGCAGAAAGGGGTAGCGAATGTCACCCAGCAGCAATTTAACTACAGTTAATTTGAGATAAAGAACAAAGGAAGTTTGTCTCTGAGGGGGTTTATCTGATGTACACCGCTCTCTGAAAAACAGCGCGGCCTAGTTAAGAACTGGGTACAACATTACGCGTTTATCTGGGAGAACACACGTTGTTACCTGTTCACTGATATGACTTCCTATCTCTGATATCCTACCACGTGTTCTGTCTGTAAAAATTATGTAACCAAGTTATTGATTCATGTAATTCTACCATAAATTTTGCACAACTTGGTGTTTTCCTTAAAATGCCATTTCCTAGAATCAGGTGATTTGACATAAATAAGCCAAATAAAAATTAAGTTTCTAGTCCAGTGGGTTGTACAGTAAACCTTGAATCCATGACTTGCTTAGTCCCCCAAATCTCAGAAACAGCAACAACAGAAGCTCAAATATACACAGCTTTTTAGAAAATTGATATTTTTCCTGTGTCTGGATTTTTCAACACTTCTACTGTGCTGGGCTTTCCTATACAAGAGCTTTAATCTCAGGGAATCATTAATAAGTCATCCCAGGACAAAGTTTAGGGCTGGTTCTATTCTTTCTATCTTTAGGGGATGAAAAATAAAAAATTGTAATCTGGATTTACTGGCAAGAAAAGTAAACCTCTTCAGCAATAAGCAGAAATATTTCTTACTGAACACTACACCAGGCATTTTAACTGTAAGTAAAACAGCACATGCGGAGAACTGATGCTTGTCATCGATGACAAAGAAGCAGCAAGTCTCCATAAGGTCTGTTCATGACATTGATGTCGTCATATACACGGTGAAGCTCACTCAAAGCAGAACCATTTATTCAACTAAGCTGGAAGCAGTACCTCACTTTGGTTAGTGGCACTGATTCACAGGCAGAGGACACGCAGTCTCTGAAAGGATCCCATGCAGCCTAGACTGAAAGAAACAACTAAGAAGCTTGAACAGAAATTCACGTGATCTAAACCAGAAAAGTTAACATTGACCAATTAGCAAGACTTTATAATTCCTTTTGACTACTCCTTCCATAGTTTTCACACACAACAAAAGCATAGCTGAAGATGACAGGACGCTACACTCACACACTTGATGATTTTGCTTTCTTTCCTCTGATTCTCAGTTCAATCATCGTCACTAAAACTATTCCTTGCAAATTTCTGCCTGTAATTAAAATAATGAAACTTCACTAGAAATCTGTATCAAAATCTGTACCACAATAGGATTTTCAGCAGTACACCACAAGCCTGTATCTCATGATAATAAATAGATAGGGTAATGTAAATACTTAGCAGAACTGGGTCTCGAGCTTGTGATATTCTCTGGGTAGCTTTCCCAATGGAACAGCTCCATAGAAATGCATTAAAACACCAAAATACCATTAGTGAAAGTAGTCACAAAGATTAGTATTTGTGAGTTCGAGGCATTTTCCCCTTGGATTCAGCAAAGCCCTTATACATATACATACACTGAATTATAAACAAGTGAGCAATTCCATCCCTAAGCGACAAGCTGCTCAAATACAGCCAGAATGCCTAAGTGCTCTGCTGCAAGAGGATGCCATTACTCACGTACTTAACGACATATCAAGCACGTGCCTCTTATTTAACTTTTTATGTTGCCATGCCTAAAGAGAAGCATCCAACTAATTACTGTACAATTACGAGAACCCACACCCCCAGAGCCTACTGCATGAGAGAATACAGAGAAGAGACAAGCAGCGCAGTGACAACTTATCAGCCAAATGTAATTTGAATCTGCTCTAATCTTATTTTATAGGCAAGCAGATTGGATAACGACATATTCTGCCATATTTCACACTACTCTGAAAGAGGATAGTCCACATTTCTGGCAGAATCTTCCCTTTTTTAACGTGTGTCTTGACACGGGATCTGTACAAGATAGCCACAAAGCTTTTCTTCATTCAGCTAATTAACCGTGTACTGTTTTTCAAATTCTGGAGACTAAACAGTAGATTTGGTAAGCAAAGGGCATCCTGGCTACTGCACTCTAACATTATCTAAGCAGATCTATCAGTCACGCTACCCAGATTTCCACAAGATATTCCATTTTGTTTTCACCTCACTGTGTGCTGATGCAATTTTAGTTCATGTTATTTTTTCTGCACTGCCCCAGCAAAGACAAATTTCATGAAATCAAGGAAATGAGCAACAATATTTTTTTTTTCCTCTGAATACGTCTATGAATCATTTAGATGCAACTTTTATCAACAAGGAAATTTTACAACTGTAGGCATTCAAAGTCCATTTTCAACAAACACTGAGAAGGTAGGCATTAACATTTTCAGCAGTTTGCTTCTGTGGAAAAAACATGCATGTAAATTAAATATGCACCAGAGTATTTTCTTCTAAGTAGGTTACAATTCTGTCATTCTACAGAGATTTTGATAGCCTATCTCTACAGCAGCTTCTGACATGCACATTGGGATCCCTGCACAACTTCAGCAATACATTCTTCTATAAAAGGCAATAAAAATATATCAGCTTTGGCACAGATTGTGTGCAGGAGCAAAGTTAAAAAGGAAAATGAAAAAGGAAATTAGAAATTTCTATTAAATGCCAGATACTACGCTCCATGGCGCGCTGTATTTTAATTGGATATCTTCCAGCAAGAGGGCTGTTACTGCACTCCCTGCACAGAAGAGCTCCTCGTAATTTCAGGATGACTCTGGCATAAATTAGAATTGTAAGATGTTTTTTCTTCCAGCATTAATAAATTTTATCTACATTTTTAGAAGACTTTGAGGAGAATTTTAGAAGACATTAAAAGACTTTTAAGAAGATTTTTAGACGTTTTGATTCTGCAGGTGGTGATCCTTTCCCTACCAAAAAAAAGTATACAAATAAAAACCTCTAACTTTTAAAGTTGCAGTTGCTGGCATCAATTTATTTTCTACCTATAAATCTAAGCCAACATATGAATGCATTGTTAGGCTGAGGGAAAAACACTCAGCCTCAGAATGTGATCTTCCAGGCTTTCTTTGCTCAGTGTTGCACTTGATGCCAAGCAAATTCAAAACATTTTTTTATTGCTGTCCAAGTGTTCTTTTTTTCTGGATGGGTTAGAACAATAGCATGTCATCTACTCCATAGTTTGCAAAGTCCAAAATTTGCACATCTCTCATTCTTTTCTTCTCTTTAGGGAGCTGTTCCTAGGCCTGAGTTAATACTGTGAAGTTCTTTGTAGCACTGCCTTTTAAGATTGCCTTTATTTACACAGAAACTGAAGTGGGCAAGGCATTCTCCTCTAATATCATGTTTTCAGGAGCTACATCATCTTACATGTCTACTTGCCTCTGGGTTTCCTCTTTGTTATGAGGTCACTTTACAATTACAGAAGCTCCTGTTTTCCCCTTTTAGCTAAATTTAATGCTTCTTGTGTCCCCTTTACCTTAGTCTCAGCCTTTGGCGTTTGCCGACCTTCTCCTGGGGAAGTGAAAAGAACAAAAGAGCTTGATTGTTTTGTGTAGCTCCTATGCTTGAAGAAAGCACTGGAAGAAGTCAGGAGGGAAGACGTGTTACAGCGAATTTACTTTAGACATGCAGGCATCTGCCAGCCTGGTAGCCTTGTAAACTGTTCCATGAAAAAAAAAAAAAAGCCCAACTGTTTTCCCCTCCTTTTTATATGCCTCTGATGTAAAAGAATGATGTGGAGTGCTTGATTGAACTCTTAGAGTAAGAGCTTGTAAAATGTTTCCTAAGTTAATGACATTACATTTTCCTCAAATTAAATTGACATTCTGCAGAAATCCGATGGCATTTGCCATCCCAAACTTTCCATTTATCACACTGACACTGCATAGGTGTTGGGATGTTCTCTTCTCTCAGCAGTACAGAATACGGACCTTGAGCTTTCATTTCGTTATTCCACAGCTTCTTAATCTTTTTGAGTTTCATTTCCAGAAGGAGATCTTCTAGGCTCTTGCTTCTCTCAAGCAGTTTCTGTGTACTGCACATTTTTGTAACCAGGTCTTCACTTCCATACTATGTTTTTCCCTCTTGGAAGGTTTGGCAAGACCCTTTGGTTTAAAATCGATGCTGTTCTATCGATTTCATCTGGCTGTTCTATTGATTTAATATACATGCCAAGAAGTCGTTCTTTTCACTGTCTACAGGAAGCTGCAGCACTGGTACCTTGCAGCTTCTGATGATAATTGCACCACCCACAGCAGTGAGTTTTGATCCTAGACTGGTCCTTGCAGTCAGCTTGTGTGTGCTTATTGTCTTCTCATTTCTGTATAGCCATACGAAGGTCTGCTGTAGCTATGGTGTCCTTGTTAAAATACAGTTCTCCTCAGTCCCCATTTAACAGCCTCACAATTAAGACAAATACTTCTATTTCACACTTACAGTGTTGTTGCCAAACCATCAGAAGTGAAATACAAAGTATTCTAAAATGAACTATGTGTTTGACAGAGAAAACCGCCACCGATTTTTGCACAGCCACATGGCTGAAGTGGAAAAACGCATGCGGTCTTTACTTTGTGACCAACCAATGACTTCTTTTCCATTTCAAGGGCAAACCATTTCTGTAAAGGCTGTGAACTCACGGCCTTCTCCCAGGAGTTCTGTGCAGAAAGGCAGCTCAGCGATACTCGGAGGTGAAGCGGATTCCAGGTGGGACCATGCGGCGATGAGCCCTGTGTAACTGCACGGACCACGTGCTCCTGCTTGGCTAGGGGCAGGGACGAGCATGAAGCCCATAGAGGCCGTCAAAGGAGGCCTAGCCACACGGGTTTGCCTGCAGGGAGAAGTCCCGCTTTCATCACCGTACAGAAAGACGGCAACCACCCACCGTGGGCACAGCTGTCGCAGCGCTTGGCAGAAGGCAGCAGGCTGCCTGGTGCACGTTGGCTGCCCTTAGGCTCCCCAGTCAAGTGCGGCTCTGCCCGCAGACAGCACTCCCCGCAGCGTCCCGCTCCCCCTTCCCCGTGCCGGTGGGGCCTGCGAGGCGTTGCATGGCGCACCGCTTCCCGCTCACCCAAGTGGTGCCTGACGGGCAAGCGGGGCCACCACACCTGCGGCCACGGGTGCCCCAGCCGCGGTGCCGCTGTGCCTGGCCGCCTGCTGCTGGCGATGCCGCGCGGCTGCCATTTCCTCTCAGGCAGCGCACCGCCGTCACCGCCGAGAGACACCTCAGCCTTTCCCTCTCCCTCCATTTTCACACTCCACCCACTTTTTGCTTTCTTTCTCCATCTCTGTCACCGTCTCTCTCTCTTTCTGGACTTGTCTTTATTTGGCACTCCCGGAAGCCGCTGGGCATTTCTCTCCCTGCCCGCCCGGGCAGCTGATGTGACTGACTGACACCGCTCCCGCTGAGGAGGAGGAGAAGGAGGAGGAGGAGGAGAGCGCGGCGAGGAGAGGCGAGGCGAGGGAGGGGGGACCGGCCACGGATTGTCATTGCAGAGAGAAGGGGGAAAAAAAAAAAANGACGGCTAGGGGCGGGGGGCTGCGGGCAGCGCCGTTCAGTGTCCCGGGCGCCATCTGGGTCACGGCCCGGCTGAGAAAAATCCCGGGAAAATGCCAAGCAGGTGACAGTGCTCTCCGGGGTGGCAGCCAGAGCCCCTGGTCCCGGAGAGAACATGAGGACCGTGAGCCCAGAATCTCGGAGAGGTGTAGGGGGCCGTCCCACCGCCCCCAGCCGGACCCCGGCAGCCCGGCTTTCAGTCAGGTTATGAAATTGCCCTCTGCTTGTTTACGTGGAGCTGGCAGCGGCAAGTGATGCCAGTCCTGAACTCTCTTCACCAGCATAAGACGATCTAATTTTGTCTGAGGCAACTGCACTGCTGGCTGCTTAGCCGGGCTCCACAACGCTTGTTCCTTGCACGCCCCAAGCCAGAGTGTGCTTGGAGGCCACCCGAGAGATTTAGCCCCCCGAGCAGCCTGCAGGTTCGGCTCTGAGACAGCACAGGGTTAAACAGCATCCTGGGGAGAGGGGTCTGAGGAAATAATATACGTCTATGTAAACCTATGTATGTATAAGGGACTCTGCGAATCCAGAGGGATGTTCTGGGGGAGCAGGAGGAAGACAGAAATGAAGAATTGCGAAGCCGAGATGCTGCGTTTTGCAATAGCTTGACAGCTGAAAGGAGCACGCTCCCAGGGACTCAGCCAGCACAGAGCCCAGAAGAGCTGGTCATGACCCCACCTAAAAATATACAATCTGTCCCTTGCTTTGAGGGTTACTGTTGATCTGTATCTTACCATTACAGGATCAACAGCAAGGGTTTTTATCAAGTAAAATTCTGATTTCTTAACGAGTAGGGGCAATCTTAAACAAAGACTACCTGGGAAAACAAACAAACAAACTGACAAACCTGTCTTTGTATGCGTCACCTAAACGTGGTTGTTATCAAATGATAGAAAATGTTTTCAGAAAAAAAAATCCTACAGATGCCAGTCCACTAGGAAATAATTTGAAGGAGTCTGTTTTGCAGGGGGGCAGAGTGGAATCAATACTTCAGTTTTCAATTATTTTTTTTTCTAAAAAGTCTGACAAACGTGGTTCGTGGGCTACCATGTTTCATTTTTCTGTGGAACAGCAGTCAGAAAATTAGCCCTGCTTCAGAAATGTAACTTTAAAAAACATTTAAAACAGGAAAAGTGTTAGATAGAATGAGCTGAAACTAAGGCAGTGCTCCCAAAGCTGGCCTTTGAAAACACTACCAATAGTTGGATATCCAAGTTTATGCAAATTTTATCCTAGCGTTTCCTTTTAATTACCTCCTATGCAAATGTTTATAGACTCCCTTCTGATTCTATACATCTTCAAGACAGGGGTTCGTGACACTGATTGACTCTATACTGAGCAGGTCTGCACAGGAACAAAAGCAATCCACCTGCTGTAGCGAAGCCAGTTACACTATTACATGACCTTTGGGGTCCTGGGCACGACAAAAACGTCAGTGAGCAAAATGTTCCTATGATTCCTTTGCTTCTTGCCCCTCAAACTAATGCTGCTCAGATGTGGAAGGTGGACTGGCACAACTCCAAATGTAATGAATAAAATATGGTTTCTCAATTAAATAAAAATGAAGAGGATATGCATTATTTACTATTACTGTAGGGCGAATGTATGGCATGTTTTCATTATTCTTTGTCACCTATGGCACTCACTTTGGTGGAAAAAAAGTGATTCTTGATAGATCATAAGGAGGTACGTCAAGACATGTATAATTTTATCAAGGGCACCAAGATTCCATATATTAAAAAACTCCCTATCATTAGATTTTCTAACCCCAGTGAATTATCTGTGTTAGCCATTTAAAATACGAACGGGAGCCTAAACTAGAAATAAAAACGTAGAATTAAAATTCCTACCGAATAAATTCACGGAAATTGGAATTAGCAGATAATAGAAAAAGAAATACAATGTAATAAGGAGGGCTGGAAGCCCAATAATTGTGTTTGGCTCCCAGTCTTGACATTGACTTACAGCATTACCTGGAGCAAGTCACACAATCTTTCCATGTTGCAATCTGTAGCTTGTCAGAGATAATAACATAGTGAGGTCTGAACTCTGGAGAGAAAAAAGGAAACAGCCAAGTATCTTAAAAAATATTCTTTGTGGTCCTTCATGTGTTTAAACATTGTGTGCAACAGTAGCAAACTCAATAGTGGCAGTTTTGCCTACTAGATCTTCTGATTAAACGAAGAACATTCTTTATTACCATACTTACTGGTCAAAAACAAAGAAATGCCCCCAGTAAATCAGGTATAAATTACTTCTGTTATTCAGACAGCTGTTTTATTACGAACTGGTTGAAAGTTTTTGCACGATTAAGCATTCCCAATATGTAGAAATAATTTTAATTGTTTTCTCTAAAATTTTAACTGCATCTTTTGCAATAGGGGGAGCAATTGGGAACTTGTCGTCAGTGTAATTGTTCCTGAGGTCAGCTCCAGTTGGTCTCATATTTTTAAAAATGAGTAATTTTGGCAGATGTGGTTTACTGACTCTCCAAATAAGAAATGCTTTGAACTCTAAAGGCTCAGCTGTTCTTGGAGAATGTCACTGTTAGGACTATGCCAGAATATCAACACCTTTGCTAAGCAGTGAACATTGAAATGGCAAAAGCATACATGAGCACAGCTGCATCTGTGGCAGATATTCTGCTGATTCAGCTTGTTTAGCGAGGGCATGAGTTCTTTATTTCTTTTTTAAACTTCTGTAACTTTGTGACCACGATAACAAGACTTAATGGCATGCATATGGCCTTAGTCTAAATACTGAATACTCTTGTCTTCATTTCACCTGTGTAGATATGCTGTGTCAAACCTCAGGGTGGTTTTGTTACCAAAAAAGGTCCCACTGAGACGACTTTCCTGAGTATATGCTAATGGAAATTGCTGTGTCTGACCCACGTGTTTCAGAGAATAAAAACCAGACTAGAGTGACTAGAGAAATTGCTTTTAAAATCCAAAACACCAGTAGCACTACGCTGGGAATCAAAGGCTTAATGTTTTTGTGGTGTATATTAAAAAAACAAAAAAACAAAAAAACATGTAAATGGCCAAGTTTCTGACTGAATAGTGTCATATTTTTCCAAGAAGACATGCTCAGATCCTGTGCATTAAAGCTGTGCTTTCTACTATTTTAAATACTTAATTAATGGCTTTCTGGAAGGAATGCAAAGAACGATTTACATTTCCACGTGTAATCTGTCATTGTTTAGACAGAAGAACTAGTTGAATAATTCAGCTAGCAGCTCTGGGTCCTCTAAAGCACAGAAAAAGCTAACCTTGTAAACATCTAAGATGGATCCAATTTGATCTTTCTGAGCTTCAGGATAACTCACAATGAAACAGAGGAGGAATAAATAGCTGAATGTCTCAGATCTTGTACGTGAGCAAGGTTGTGTGGATTATCATTAAAACTTAGGACCTCTAAGTAGTAACCAGGTTATAGCAGGAAATAGAAAGGTCTTTTTAAATAGCAGGCTGCCCATTTCATCCTGAACCAGAAGTGACGGCACAATCCATTGCATTGCTAGTAATATTGCAGAACCAGTGGCTTGAATTTTAGAATGGGAGGTAGGCCAAGGCCTTGAGTTTTTGTGATTAATGAAGATCAAAAAACAAAGCCACAGCAGTTGCAGAGCGAAGTGAGTGTGCACATGGCAAAGTTTGCTTCAGCCCTCCTGGCTGCTGCCAGGCTGGAAGAAGGGCCACAGGCTGCAGGGTGAGCAGGGAGCCACGAGGAGCCGGAGAGCATCAGACATAGAGTGCTGAGATGGTAATTGCAGCAGGACATTCTGGTAAGAGCAAGAACTACAGTAGCTAACGTGGCTGATATTAAGCCCAACTATTCTGACATCTGACGGATGTCCACTGATACTTCAATTTGTAGCACTCTCTGTTACTCAAAGTTGCTGTTGTTTCATTTCATGTCATCAGTTGCACAGGAGTGACTTCCTGTGCACAGCCAGCAGAATGTTTCCCCTGACTTTTGAATTCAAATGGAGATATGCTGAAGTAATGGATGCATTCCAGAGTTGACTTGGCACACCTGCCCTTGCAGGTTGAAATGAGGAATACTTGCATGGGTGGAAGGGACTATCCTTCAACATGAATGGTGGAGAAAATTGCTGATAAGCAGAAAGTCAGAAATTCAAGCTTTTGTGCAATATGGATATGCACGCAAAGTAGGACGTGGTAGCGTCCTCAAAGGTCAACTCCCAGCAAACAGAACTGTTACTAACCCTGGTGCTGAATAATTCAGTGGTCTCATCTTTTCTGCAAAAAATATTTTCATAATTTCTATTTTTAGAGTCTGAAACACTATCTATTTAGTTTTAAATGCCTGCATTTGCTTTTCTCCTGTCACATCTCAGAAGTACTGAAACACAACATAAGGTTTTGTGCTTTGTGGAGTTCACTCTTTTGGGCAGTGCAAATTCAATTTGGGTGGAACCATAGCATAAAGAATCTTACTGTTCAGTTATTATGAACTGAACTGAAGCATAATAAAATCAATGCCTGCGTGCAGTGTTTTCCCAGTACAGCATGGCAGTCTGCTTACATACAGTAATTGGACTTGTGACAGGTAATTAAATGGCTTGTAAGGCCTTTAGGATGCTTGATTACATGAAAAGCACTATGCTAATACATAGTAAATGAAGTGGGTAAGAACACTGTATCTGTTGATTGGAGAGATACTAAAGCTCTTACACTTCATTGGATGGAAAGACGAAAAGACAAAGGACTATGGGCAGTGATAACATGAAAAGGGAGCATAAAAAGAATAGGAGAATGTACTTGGAAACTGGGTTGCCTTGGTTATTTTAAGTCAATCATGCTTACACAAACTGTCAAGTCTTGACTGCTTCAGTAGATCATTAAATAATGAACTTATTCTTTGTGATCACAAAATTGGTAAGACAGCCAGAATTATTCAGCGAGGGATGGGAGCTCTTCACAGAACTTACATATAATTAGAAAAGAACTGATATTTCAGGAAGTACTAAGCACATACACGAACACATGACATATTTTAAAGAATTCATATTAAATTATCAGAGGCATAACCACAGTCCATGCTATTATTACATTGACTTGTAGTACAGGCTGACGTGAGCAGTTGCTCACCCACAATTATGGGACTAAACTGGGTTGTGATAAGAAATCCAAAATGCATCAACAGTCTTCAGGGTACTTGTCAAAACAGAGATTGTTTTACAAAGCAGTTCTGTAATATTTTTAAAGTAGTGGGATACAAAAATGCCTCTATTCCTATCCTGACTGTTTATTTTTGTAGACAGCAGCTTGATCACTGGGAGAGAAAGAAGCAGGGCAAGAGCTGGTGTGCAAGCTTTACTGTGAGGGTGACAGAGCACTGGAACAGGCTGCCCAGAGAGGCTGTGGAGTCTCCTTCTCCAGAGATATTCAAAACCCACCAGGATGCTTTCCTGTGCGACCTGCTGTAGGAAGCCTGCTTTAGCCAAGGGGCTGGACTCGATGGTCTGCAGAGGTCCCTTCCAACCTCTATGGTTCTGTGATTCTATGGAAAGTATGTTTTGGGGTACCAATAGCATAAAGCCAGAGAAAGGAAAAATGTAGGTTAAATGGAAGAGGTACAACATGAACCTGCTTTATCCTCCTCTACACAAAAATCTTTTTTGCTAATTTAAAAACACGAAGGATATGCCAAAGACAGAAGTCTACAGGCAAGGTGATTGAAGTCGCCCACTTTTGTGCACAGCAACAGAGGTCTCATTTCTAGCCTATCAGTGGCTTTAACACACGCGTTGAGCAACATGTGGAAGTATTTTATGATGAGTGCACTAGAGCCAACCAAGACTTCAAACCAGCTTATCAGTCAAAATGGCACAACCAACCACAAAAAGCAGAAGCCATCCATTTTTGTCTGCTGTTCTAGCTGCAACACTTTTCCATTTTAACAAAAAAATGAAAGTTGTCACAATTCTAAGTACCATTAAATAATCAATAGTATATCTTTTACTAGGATAAAATAAGAGAAAATTTCTTTATACATAAAAGAGCATTGCTTCCAAATGAGCTGGCAGCAGATCTAGGGATAAAAAAAAAAAAAAAAGAAAAGAAAAAGAAAAGAAAAAAAGGTCATCAAAAGCTCTAATTTGTCCCCTGAATCATTTTCCTCCCATAGGCCTTTTCCAAGAGGTCTTCTGGTTTCATCCAATATGACATCACTTTGACAAGCCTCTGTTTACATTCCTCCCGTACAGCTAATCGGAAACAAAACACAAACCATACAAGGTAATGTTTCTGTCTACCAACACACTTTCTTCTAACCAATATGCTCTTGCTCTATGGTCTCCACCCAAAATCTATTATGGTAGTAAACCAAATAGCTTCAGCAGCACCTCGCTCACTGCGCAGCTGGTGACAGTCTGCTTCTGAGATCTGCCCAGGAACGAGCAGCCTCTGAGGCCCAAATCCAGTAGGTTTTCATCACTTGGACTAGAATGGGGTGCAGCAGGAATTTGGATCTGATGCCACTGGCAGCAAAAAGACTGCATGCTCAACACAGCTTGCAGTTGATACATACAGTTGAATGGCAGTGCAGGAAAGCTAGCCAGTTCTGGCTCAAGCTGACTGTATATAAAGTGTCATAAGATGCTTTTGTCACTTGAGGGGATGTTCAGGAATGTGTATGCATTTCCCCTCCCTTGATATATATTGCACAGAAGAAGTCTTAGAGGAAACCGTGCTTTGGATCTATAAGACATTCACGACTCGCTGTAAGATAGTACTACTTGACAGTGTGAGGTTTTGCATATTTTATTGCATATCTCAGTAGCCATTTATTAAAGGCTATTAGAGAAAGCTCATGTACAGGCCACTATTCATTGAAGAATAAGACTGTGTTTTTCCAAGCAGTGTAGCAATGTTAGAAACAATAAAAATAACAAATGGCTGCCTATATAGGCAACTGCTCTTTTTTAGGGTAGAGAAGAAAAGTAAAATCTAAGCTGTAGTATCTCAGATGATGAGTCCGACCTGGTTTAATGTGTTAGATTTGGAAGGACTAGGACTAAGGGAAAAAAAAACACTAAATAAACAAATGAACAAAACACTTCTTTTTCTTTTAAATCAGAAGAGTACTGGGAATTAAAACAAACTATGGAATCCTTTGATGATATTTGCCAGAATATCATACTTTACAGGGTGGCACCATTCCTGTGTTCAAACCTACCATTTACACATGCCTGGCCATCAACTCTTTCGTTTATTTCTTCTCCTGATGCTACTACACTGTTTTTCCCTATGGGCTCATTAAAGCTTGTATCTTCTTGAGACAGAGCGATATGGTCCTCTGTCGTAAGTCACGTACAATGAATGATAACAAGAATAGTGCTCGTGTGTTTTGGCTTCCAGTTTGACTGCTGTTTGGGATGAATATGTCAGAGAATTTTGGTCTACAGACAAGTTTTTTCCCTTGACAAAAGTTAAATGGTGCTTTGAGACAAGCGTCAAATTGGGGAGAAAAGCAGCGCTGTTCTCTCAAGGCCTGTCTGTTGAAAGAGATCTGTTCTTTGGTCTTCAGTGTGCCCCTCTTCACTTCTTTAAGGGAAGAAACGGCAGATGGTTGCATTGCCACATGCCTTTAGCAGCCCCCAAAAAGATACCACTAAGAGTAAACAGGGCAGTTCTATGAATCCTCCTTATTAACTGCGCACAAGAGCAATGCCAACATTTAAACGATTGTCAATAGATGTGATTTAGCGCTTTCCCTAGCTGTTAGTTGACAATATTTTCAATGAAGAACACTGTGCTTCTCCACCAAGAGAGGAATTGCATCCAGGATCACACTGGAGTTGAAGCGTTATTGATTTTAACTCCTTAGAGGTAACTCATCAAACCTGAGAAAGGTATATGATTAACCCTGATAATCCACATCAAGATCAAAGCTTTAATTAAAATCCCAGTGGAAAGAAGATAGACAATCTGTCTTGACGTAAAAACTTGCTTTATGGGAATAAAGGCATCCCACGGATGTACTTACATCCTCTTTATTAACATGCAAAGATTTTATTTGGCATTGTAAGTAGACCGGCCTTATTATTTATTTATAACTATTTAGCTGTGATGCTACATGGCACAGACTGTATAATCACAGAATCAAGCTGTACCATTTGTGTTCTGAGTCCTTTTGAGCTGTGCGTTTGTGGTATCGGTTTGGCATTGCAGGGTGCTGCATGGAATGATAACTAATCAGATGGACTCTGAACATAGGCTAAGAAAATGCTGAAGGTTGTCTTAATATGAGTCAAATATGTGAATTTCTAAATATAAGCAAAGATGTCAATGTTTAGACTGAAAATGGATCTAGAGTTGTCATGTTATTGCTCAGCGGAGAACAGTAACTTAATTTCAGTCCTTTTTGTAAGGAGCCTAGTTGATTGATGGTAAAGCAAAGTGTAAATGTCAGGTTATTGCATGTACAACTGATGTCCTCTTCAGGTGTTACACACAGTAATGGCAAAAGTATACTTGCACTTTGTTCAGAAAGGACAAGATACCTGTATGTATACTTACATGCACACGTTTATATAAATATAGATACAAATACCATGTAGTCATTGAATCTGTAAGTAGGCGGATTAAAAGGGGGGTTCAGTGTAAACATAATGACTGAGGGCTTCTTAAGAGTAACATTTCCCACAAAAACAATGAAAACCTGCAGCCCTGGTTTTACAGTAAAAACGGTCCTGACTTCTGTCTGAAGAGACTAGAACAATACATTATTCTGTAATTGTCCCACTGTTGATACCTGATATTAGAAGAACAACGTTACAGTTTTACAGCTAATTGAAACAGAATGAAACTGTGAAGAATATCATGAACAAAAGACTGCTGCTGTTGGAGAGTATCGCATAAAAATGTCCACAGGGTCACTGGGTTATTCCCTTGAGCTTCTGACCCCATAACCCATATTTCTAGCATCTTACAGAGGCTGCTTTCTTGGATACGGCATTACAAATCTGATCCATCACTGTTCATTTGGAAGATTCTTCCCAGTGTGTGTAGTCAAATCAGAACTGGATCCTTCAACAGGCAAAAGCAGGCCAAAAAGGAGCAGCTCTACTAAAGACATTTTGCACCTGTCATCAACAAAAATTTTGGAGCAGATGGAAACAAATATAGTTACTTACCACACCATGCCTTCAAATAAGGACAAAAAGGAAACATGATGGAAAAATACTTTAAAATGCTGATGAAAAGAGTTGACTGTTAGTATGCTTCGTTAGATCAGCCTGACTTTAGACTGCTCTAAAACATAACTTTTAAAACAGGCGTGGTTTTAGGCTTTTAGGTAGTAGAGTAGAATGTGAAAAGAACGTATCCATAATTTTGAGGATTTTTTGTGTCTCATTTTGAGGGAGGAGAGTGCTTTGTTTTAAGAAAAAGTTCAATATTCTCAGAAAAGTGTACACATTTCAGAAGCTCTCCTGCTACCTTCGTATTACTCCTGCCAAGATACTTGTAATCTAACAAAAGGTTAAGGGGTTGGGTTTTTTTGAGAATTCATTGGTTTTTCCAACAGAACAGTGTACATTTTCAATAAAAGCAGAAGAGACCCCCTCTGGATTTTGGACAGTGTTTATATGCACACTGTTTAATGTCATCCTCTTTGGGGGGTTTGCTTCTGTAAATGTAAACACGAAAATAAAAAAAAAAACACACATGAATCTAGACAGAACTTTCTCATGAGAATGGTTCTCACAAAGCTTTCTCATTGTAAAATCTTCTGTTTCACTCTTAGGTCAAACACAAATCTCCTCGTATTTATAGGGTGAAGTCTGAAGGCCCCACCTCGTTTGACAGACAGACAGCATGACTCAGCGCAGGAGCTCTGCATGTGCTCCCACAATCCTAGCAGCTTCTCTCACTCTTGAATTTTCAAAATAAAAATGACTGTAAAGGATTATTAATACTGATTTTTAAATGAAGAGCCTTCTTTTCTTGTCTCCCTGCTTTTTAATAATAGCATTTAGACTTCTTTTTCCCCAGGCTAAGGGGACACTGAAGCAGCAGGGTTTCTTTTGCTCTCTAGAAAAGCATTGCACATGGCAGGGGATACAAGCCATCGAGTGGGAGCTCTGCTTGAGCTCATGAGGATCATGTTAAGCGAGAGCCATAGATCACCACCAGCCCCCTCACTGTGTGTCACTCAGAATAAAACACTCACACCTTCAAGTGTGGAGCACTTGTTATATTAAATGCTGGGGGAATTTAAACATAGCTTTGTCTTTGCTTATATAACTGTTTCTCAGTCTGCGGTGCATAGAGCGCTGTGTTCCCTGAGACATTGGCAGTGTTCAAAAATGTCAATGCCTACACTTCCTCACATGTAAGAAAACAGATAATCACATTATGGAGAAATGAAATGATGTGTGAGTTGCTCAAAATTTAGCCTGATTTCTATTTCATTTTACATCAAAAGCACTGTTGCAGTGCTGCACAAGTGGGCTCCTGGCTTTTTCTTTCCAAATGTTAATCAGTGCTTGATCTAGAAAGGGTGGGACACACTGATTCACATCAGGTACTTTCATAAGAAAAAAGGATTAAGTGATGGGAAATCACATTTAGAAGAACAAAGACCGAAGCAAAGGCTTCTTTGCAATAGTCACTCAATAAAGTGGTTGAGTCTTATACAAAGCCTACGGGAAAATTTCAGCATGTACCTTTAGAAAAATCAGGAGGTATACATTTAAAGTCTGGCTTTTGGTCAAGTATTAATCAAATCTGTATTTTTGCCTCAGTAACTGGCTGATGGAAATCACTGCAGGCATAAAATTCTACCAATTACATTTATTAGCATTTCATTCATCTCAGTATCTGGAAGCATTCCCATAGATTCATCATGAACTGTCCAAATATAGACTGCCCAAAGCTACACCAGCACCGGTTTGTATCTATTTACAAAGAAAACCAAGGGCTGAGCACTGATCATATTCCTTGTTGACACAGAAGCAAGTTGCCATTTGTCAGCTGCTTCACTGCAACTGTTGATAAGCCAGAAAGACAACAGTTAAAAAATATGAGCTTTACCATAAAAGTTGATTTAAAAAGTTGACGAGTAGAACATGAACATGAAGTAAAGAGTGGGCTTTTCTCAAAGGGGTCTAATGCTCTTTCTGTCCTGAATCATTTTTTCAGAATGGCAGAGAATCATGGCTTGATGGAGAGACTGGAGAAAGCAGTGACTCGACTTGAATCATTGTTTTCAGATTCACATAGGTCTGGTGGAATGGAATGTGATGCAATGAACGGTGTCAATGGAAGTAAGTCTGTTTTTTCTGAAGTACCACCTCTTTCTGTTATGAAAAATTTAGCCTGTAAGAAGAGCGTGTGTTTGTCTTCTAAGCATGATTATCAATATATGTAGCCTAGAAGATTCAAGATTTGTCTGGTCTCTCAAATATACTGTCCCTATTTCAAGCTTTATTGCTCTTTCCATTTTAGCATTTATACTGTTGCAGATAACTCACCAGATGAAAATGTCTGCTTGAGCCCAGTTAGCTGAAGAAGTGAGACATCCCAAAAATTTACAGCACAAATATTCCTGAAGAAGCCAGCAGTATGAACACGGGGATTATTTTCCAGCTCTCTAAATTTCATGATGTGCACATACATCATTTAATTGATTAATTATCCTTCATCAAATATGAGTTTGTTCATAAGCACTTGCTCACTAAGAGCTGCCACACGTCCTTGGCCTTACTTTTATCACTCTTGAGCTCTCCCTTCTCAAGAGGGCCTCCAGAGCACTAACTGGAAATACATGAAAAAACAAATCTGTCTTCATTTATCCACCTCACACCGCCAAGTCATGTTTTTCACTCCCTAAGTTTTTTGCTGTTCCTGCAATTTATTGGGTAAATAACCTTATAGATGTGGCAGTTCCAGTGTTGATTGAATACAGATACCCTTTCTTTCCTCAAGAACTGTGGGGTTTTTTTTACTCAGAATCACTGCATATATCCCTGTCTAAATTTCACCTCCTTCACTTTCCATATTCTTTAGCCTTTCCCTGCCTTCTCCAGAGGACAGCACATCCTAGCATGGACTCAGCTGCTGTACAGAATGCTGCAGAACAAGCAGAAAGTTGCAGGCAGCTCCTTTATTGACAGAAGCAAGTACTGCATGTCAGCTGCTTTGTTGTAACTGTACGCCAGCCCTCACCCAACAACACGTGTGGCTACACCGTGCTATAGGCCTCCACGCTGGCAGTTGCTGTGAAGCAGCTGACAGAAAGCGGCGTGTTTCTGTGGCAGGAAGGGAGAATCTTCCAGCAGACTTCCAGAGCAGGGGAGCTAGTTGGTCAGAGTGAGCTTCAGTAATAACAAGTGTACGGTCTGGAGAAAATCTAGACAGCCAGTAAACCTTAGCAAAGTAATGGAGAAACATGGCCCATGTAAAAGATGACAAATAAATCAAACACTACTAGGAAGTCTACATTTTTCAAAACCATTGGCTTCAATCCTATAATTAATCCACTTGAGTGAGTCTCTACAGCAGAACAGAGCTGCTTTTGCGAAGGAGATCAACTCACCACGTCAGGTGCCCCCATGAAAATCAACATGTCCTTGGCCTACCCTGCAAACTGAAAAAGGTGAAGAGCTTCACCCCTCAGGGAAGTAGAGCCTTAAAACTCCAGCAGACTGACATATGTTGTAGGAGTGAGATTATAAACCAAACCTGCTGGGAGAAGCAGCAGCAAGAAACTGAGATGAGCAGCACCATAGGGCATTGCCCAGGTTGAGCTTGCTCCTGTGAGGACTCAGGAACCAGCTTTTGCTGATGCAGTTAGGTCAGACTGTATCAGTTCTTTACTTTGGACAACTGATGCACATACAGTGCCACAAACATAATTCTGTATGCACGTGTTACCACCCTTCTGCAGAGGCTCACATAGTCTCTACAGCAATTGCAGAGCTGACGGTCTTACAGAATAGGTCTCTTTTTCTACTTTAAAACTGCTTTTTTTGCTCTGCCAAAGAATTGGACATTTTTAAAGTCTGGTGGAAATGGAGATTTATTGCTTTCTTCTACCATGCCCTCTCCTCCTAAAAGACCGTTCCATAACTAGAACTATTCAAAAAAATAAGCTTGACTTTTCTACTAATACTCTTTTGGAAACAACAAAATAGTGGGGAACATGGGAACTGTACCTTTACTTTTTTCCTAAATGGCATTACAATGACAGAATTGCAGACAAATCATTTGATTGCTCTGCACGACACACAGCACACTCTAATAAATGCTCCTGGGAGTTAGCTGTATTGAATAGTAAAAAATAGCACAGTCACTTTCCAGTTTTGCATAGCACAAATGCCAGTTGGTGAACTGCTATTTAAAAGTGGGCTCTAAAGTAAAAGGTTACAATGATTCTCTTGGAGACACGCACAGATTTTGACAAAGAATACAAATGGGCTTTGGAAAGCATCTCCACAACTAAAACCTTTTGTACACGGGGTCATTTGAGGGGTTTACACACAAACACTTAATATGGAAGAAAGCCCAGAAATTCCTCAGAATTAAAGGTGAGTGACATCAAGAGAACAAAAGAAGCCTTGAAATTCTGCCTAGATGCCTAACTACAATTTTTTTTCGCATAGGCCATTGCAAACTCCCTTTGCCAAAGCCTTTCTTTTTTCTGTCAAGGAGCCAGATGACTCTTACGAAGTAAAGGGGGCTTTCAAGATTATGAATTTGGACACAACTGTCATATAGTGCCAAAAGGTTAAAGCAAACTCTCTGAGGAAAGCCTGGTACCTCTTCAGGGCAGTCTTGAGGCTTCATTAAGCAGGGAGAGAGGCTGGAAAGAATTTTCAGTGTGGTCTCTCAGATCCTACAGATGCCATAAATTCACATGTGCGTTGCTCATGCTGAACCTGGCGAATGTTCTGAGGCACTGACAAGACATGAGGATATGTCAGGGAGGAAGGAGAGGGCTGGAAAGCATCCAAGGAAAGATTACTTCTGCCATCTTAGAAGGTTATGTAAGAAGCTGAGTCTCATCTGGGTACTCTGTCCAATTTATCAGGAAACAGCTCTGCATACCATATAGAACACAATATTTTTGTTCCTCTGGCAGAATGTATAGCACATACATAGTCAGTGGGATGTGTCATCTAGAACACTTCTTGAGCCTTCTTTATCCAATGACAGTTTTGTAAGGTCACACAACAAAGTAATATGAGATTACAGTGCTACATCTCATTGCCTAAATTGGCTGTCAGTAAATTCTAAATGCTGGAAATTTAATTTCTTGTCCATGAAACAATACAGAGATCTTCAGGAATGAGTGGATGGTATAAAAATAGTTGCTCAGGACTGCACAGATTCTTTTTAGGAAATGATACCTGTTTTATGTACAGTAATAGAATTGTTAAGACAATCATCTTTGTTGGGCCATTAGGCCTTTGAAGGGCTGAGAAATGTTTACTTTAGCACCTGTTATTTTAATACAAAAGAGGTGTTTCACTAACAGTATACAAAGCAAAATCTCTTTATGCTCCCAGACAAATTCTACCAGGAGCAGTATTCTTCCTTTCTGGCTATATAAAAAAAGATCATAACACATCCTTTTTCACTGATTTCACAAATTAGTGAGTACAGCAGAAATTAAGTGACAACCCATTCCCCTGTTTCTATGTTATTTCTCCTCCATGTGCTACGCAGGGAAGTCCTATATCTTAAGTGATTTATGAATCCATTATAATGGAATGCTCTTCTTCCGTAGGCATAGCGCCGTACGTCGAGGCCTTTGATAGGCTGCTGAATGGATGTGTTGCTGAGTTTCTCAGGTACAGCAAGATTCTTGAAGGTGACGTGAAGACACATGTGAGTATTACTCAGACTTTCTGCCCATAATATAAATGTACAAATCTTGGAAGCTGTGTGATCAGCTTTGATGGCTCAGTAGAGGAGAATCTTAATAGCAGTTCTCTGAATTATTAATTCTTGATACTACTGGCATAACACACAGAAGACATGGCTGGGGAAGGGCTTCTGCATTCATGGGAAGAGGCTTCTCCTCTTCTACGGCACCAAAGGCTGAAGACGCAAAACATAAATATTCTCAGTTGCAAGCAAGTTTAATTGTCCTGTTGACTGCTAAGCCATTCACAGGACAGGAACATAATTAAGAACAAGAGTCTTAAGGAAGTGAGTAACAAACAACAAGAAGAAAGGTGGGTCAGAGCAGTGGTAACGTCTCGTGAATACATCTTCTAAGCATCTATATCATTATACCAATTAATGTAGAGATTTGGCTCTTTTTTTTTTTTTTACTCATGTCTCTTTCATTTGGAACAACATAGGAAACTAAAAGATGGGCATGCCACTTTTAAGTGCCCCTATTTCACTATGTGTGCCATAGCAAGAAAGTACAACAATATTTTCATGACGAAATTAGTTTGTAACCTTGTGATCAGAGGTTGTTTGTTTCATTTTTTTAAGCCTGTCTTCTCTAAAGTTGGTGGTGATAGAATGACAAAAATTGACTCAATTTAGCACAGTTCATAACAGCTTATCAATATAGGTTTTGCCAAGAAAACACACATAAAAAAGCCAGGGTCACTTTGAGTTTGGTCTGAAGGAGTGTGAAGCTTTTGACTTTATCTAGTAGATCCATGCAATCAGGCCTTTCTCCATCTGTGTTAATCATTTCCCAGATCCTCGCAGCTGCTGCTCCACGTAACAAACACTGTAGCCAGAAAAGCATGCAGTCCTACAAGCTTCTGGGATTGAAAGGATATAATAAATATTTTGCAAGACAGCCAAAGTAACCAGGCTGTTCATAGAGCAAGAGCTCTGGGATTATTCTGTGAAGTGTGCCTTCTCTGTGATGTTATATGTTCTTGTTAGCTGATAGAGATTCTGACCTAGTTAGGCCTAAAAAATTAGAGGGAATAAGGAGATCAGATGATTCTAGAGGTCCCCATGTTTTTAAGAAAGTGCCAGACTTTTTTTTATTTGAAGAAGTCTCTTCAACTTAACAATTATACTATAAGCTCCTATATATGTACTTTGTTTTAAAAATAAGAGAAAAATTTAAAAATGGCGAGAACAAAGTATACACGTAACTGAGCAGAGTGTTGATCCCTGGAAAGGATCTGTTCTACCTTTGGCCATGAAGATGGCACCATTATTTTACGGTTGATTTCTCTACAGTCTAAAACTGATAAACAGCAATAGCCATAGTGCTGCACCCCAATACTAAGCAATGAAAATATTTGTGTTTAACATTCTGAATGACTAGAACATTTTTTTAATTTACAGTACCTGTGAATGTTTAAATCAGTAAGTGTATTAATTTACACATTTGTAGCTATTTGACAGTCATAACTGAGTCCATATAAAGAATATTTATAATTTATCTCTCAAGTCTGTGATAGTCCTCAGCATATTGTTGATGATAATGTAACGCAAATCATAATATGGAGTATGTGTTAGGAGTATGAGATTAGACATAAACAACTTTACGTAAAGAAACTGGTGATTCTGATTGCAGCCTATTAAGTATTCTGAAATCTTAGATTCTGAATTTACAGGATGAAGCAGACCGTGGTTGCCTTATGCTCGTGCTTATCACAGCAGCAACATCTGTGCTTTACCTTAACAAGTGGAACAAGGAGTATTTTTCTTCTGGGTGTCTTATAGACCATGTGTCCTCAGCATTATACATGCAGCTGCTGTCTCTGCCACATAATTAGCTGAAAGGAAGGTTGTATTTTATTTCAGAAAACACCTGTTGCCTAGAAAACCTCACACACCTGACTCACCAGAATGGTAATATGAGAGAAAGAGAGACTTTATATTATGCTACAGAAATAAGGGATTTAATGTGATATGTTTTGTGCTGGTTGCTATAAGGATTGTGTGGTTTATGTTTCTGGTGAAAGGACGAACACAACCATAACTAATATCCATGGGGGAGACAACTCCTATTTTTTCAGCATGCTGAAACAGTCTATTGAAAGTGAACAAAATAAAAAAGAGAACTAGTGGCGAGCTCCCGGCTCCATGCAGCACAGTGGATTTTTCAAAGATTAGTTTATCAAAAAAGTGTTCTGCTTAGACTCAATCTTGAGAGCAGTGCATTTCTCATTCAAATTACTGTGCAAGCAATGCTGAATCTCTGAGGTCAACTGCATTAGAGAAACTAACCACTTTTAAATGGTCAGGATTTTTACACAGTCTATTTAAAACAATTTAATCTAAATGGCTAGGATGAGATCCTTTTGCTGTCGTGTCACTACAGCAGAATGACCTGGTGATTATATGGGTATTTCTGTGTCATACAAAGTGCCCTAGAGGCATAGGATTTATGAAGCTGTGCCTAGACACATAGAATTTATGAAGGATTTGCATGCTGTCCATGTCGTAACTACAGAGCATGTTAAGTCAGCGGAAGAACTGGTACGTCCAGGATTGCTGCCAACCAGCTGTCCTTGGCCTGACATACCCATGTCTTGGAGGCTGTCACCAGCAATTACAGGGTAGAACCTGAAGATGATTGACTGTAAGTGCCAACACTGGAGCATTCTTCTGTCAAAATGAGGGAATTCAAAAGCAGTAGAAGATAGACTGTGGGTCTACAGCATAGACAGTCTTATGTCCAGCAGGTAAGATAGCACTGGCTGACTGATAGATCACAGAAAGAAGAGTCCTATCAGTATTTGCGAAGATGCATCCACCACTACAGAAAATGTGCTGAGAATGACAGAGAGCTGCCTGGGGAAGACAAAGTCTACCTTCAGATTGAGTCCCAGTGAGGAAGCTGGGCAGGCAGATTTGATGGGCTCCTTGCCATATCAAAGCAAAGCAAGCAGGATCTTAGAAGGCCAAGAGCAGGTTTTTGTGATGCGTTTATTATGAGCTTCTTCAGATTGTTTTTGTTTAAGTGATACTGCGAGTGATGAGATACTTTGGCTTGAGTTTGAGCAATGTACCAGATGGGATATAATGATAAGAAGAGAATGTACTAGTTCTACAGGAAAAGGACAGATAACATAAAATGTCCGTATTACAGTATTTTATGTGATACAGAACAGAGAAGAATTACAGCCTTCCTGTCAAACACATGGACTAATACTTGCCTTTTTTATTATTGTTTATTTATAAAAATCCTCCAGCCCCACCAGTTCAAAGAACAGATTGTCTGGGTGATTCAGTTTTGTTCCCTCTTCTCTCATCCAAGTTATTTAGATTGGAAAGGAAAACTACAGAAATATTGACATCTTTTTCCACCTCTCCACCATCAACTTCCAGCTGCTGAATTGCAGAGCAATTCAGACAACCAACAACACCGTGCAGCATACACTGGAGCATTCAGGATTAAAAAGGCTGTTGGTTAGCTTGTTCCTTCCTGGGAGAGTTAAGAAATAACTCATTCACATGTGTGATGTACAAACAAGATACCAGGGGAACAGAAATTTCCAGCATGTTATCCCATCTGCAGGGGTTCTCTGTGTGCGTGCACTGATCTGTTACCACAGTAAGCAGGGGAAGCAGTGTTCACACTATAGAAATTTTATTTGTATGCACATACTCACAGAGGTTTTCTTTTCCTTATCTATTATGTGACAGCTGTGACATGCTCCTCTACTCCTTCCAGGCATAGTCCATGTAAATACAGACAGGCATCTGAAGGCAAGAGTTATCTTTAATGAGGTATATTTCATGAGTCATCTTTATACTCACACTTGGCAAAGCGCAGCTCCAGTTTGGCCCATCAGCAAAGTTAAAGAATTAAAGTTTTCTCATTTCTTCCAGAGTAGTTACTACACGTGAAATAGCTGTATCTTGTCTTTTCTTGTGAGCACGGTTGAAGAGTTAGTCAATAACATTCATATCCCTGAACTTTGAACAGGATGCGCTGTCTATGATACATCAAAAAACACTTCTGCACTTCATTTTACCTAATCAAAGCACAGACTATCAAAGCCATTATTTGGCTGATTCCTCATTAACAAGCAATTTGCTTACAGGGCAACAGAATGCACAAGTGTACTCTCGTGTTGTTCTTTTGTGCCCAGAGGCTGTGCGGTTTTAGGCATTGTGTTGAAAGTTGAATTAGAGCTCAGAGAAGAGGATGATGTCAACATGCCCAAAGAGAAGCTTGCTGTCACGCTGCCTTTGCATTTCTGTGATAGGTATTTTCTGGTCGATGAAATAAACACCAAACCAAGTAGCTACTACAGGACTGGGAAATGCAGAATACTAAAAAAATGAATTAAGTATTTTTTATAGTGTACAAAACAGCTGAGAGAAAGAAAACTTAGAAAACAGTACTGCTATCCACTAAAAAAAAAAAACAAACCACCAAATAGCAACAATAAATAAACCTTACAAATCTGTCAATAGTAGAGTTGATTTTTAATGATAATGCAGCCATATTTCTCACCCTGCATGTCTACAGAAAGGTATTTCATAACATCAGCAATGAAGAATGTTCATTTCAATATGAAAAGCTAGCTGGAGATACAATATACACAATGTAGCCAAGTGGCTAATCCAGAACAAGTGTCATTTTCAGATGCTTCACAACTTTTGTTTTGTCTGTTCTGAGGGATGACTTCACTCCCGGACTAAGGGTTGGATCTGGCTTTCAAAATAAGCAGTATTTATTGGGTCAGGTGCAGTGGCGTGCAGACCTGGTTACCCTTGTCTAACTGCAAGACACCTGGCTGGCAATAAAAATGATTCTGAAGCATGAAGAACCTGGCTGTGGCTGGATCAAGCTGTCACTTTTGTGATAACGACATTGCACTGAATGCCTCTTGCTTTTCCTCTTATTTAAAAAGGCAAGGAAGAGAGTCTTACAGACCGTGATGAAAAATATGTGACATGGTGGCCAGTACTGGGCAATTAGAAGTGTACTGCTGGCATGAGAAACATGCATCTGTAAAATTAGGGTACTGGCTGTGAGAATGTATAATGAGAATGAGAATGAGAATGGCATTTCCTCAGTCAGAAACATAAGAAAACAGAAACACAAACACTCAAAGCTGCCAAGAGTCTTCATAGCCTTTTTTCGTGGGGCTTGCTTCTTTGCATATAGAGTTGTTCCTGACTAAATTCAAATACGTTTGCTTCAAATTAGTGGAGTTGATCAGGTGGCATCTTTTGGACTAGGGTCTAAAACTGCTGGTCCCTAAAGCAAGGATTATGTCTAAGTGTGGCTGTCCAGTAAAATAAGACTTTCTGATTTCAAAAAGATGCCAGAAAAAAAGGTATCAGAATGATTTGAGTGGGAAGCCTTAGAAGCAATGGGAAACCAAATGAAAACTCCATCATGTTTGCCCAGTAAAATATTAGAAAATAACATGCACACATGAAAAAAAAAAACTACCACATGTATTCAGACTAGATATAAGGAGATATACGAAGATAACATATTCTACCAAGTAATTTAATTAATGATTTGAGCAATTTACCAAGACATACAATAAATTTTCAGCCATTTTAAGTCTCTAAATCAGAACTGATTATATGCTATTATATGCTCTAGCTATACTAATTTTGTTATCCTCTAAAATTTTTGCATTGAAGCCTTTAAGAGCAAATTTGAATCTACTGACATGAAAGCTGTTTTTCTTGGTGGTTTTCCACAAATTTGTTACTAGTAGACTGCAGACCTAGAGGCAGAATGCCCCACAAGTTAAAAGACACTGCATCAGCTCGACGAAAAACCATAAGGTGATGCAATTACATGACTAAAATGGTTAGCTACCTGACAGGTAGTTTTCGTATGTGGACCAGCTGCACTCCCAGCTACAAACACACTATGACTGCATCTCAGTGAGCCTGTTGCAAGGTCATGGGGTAGGAGACTTGTTTGTTGAAACAAGTGGAGAAACGACCGGGGAGGATTTGAGGTCTGGGCTTCTTACGACAGTGATTTCCAGTGAACCACTGGCAAATGGGACCATCTTGATCCATCAAGAAAACTGAGTCAGAGAAGAAGAGACACAGCATTCATCAGGATGAACTTCTTGTGACTGAAAACTCTTTGTTAGTAGCAATACCCATGGTTCTTATTTCTTTTATGGTGCATTATGATTTTTCATGTCGGAGCTGCAACACTATTTAAGCCCATTTATTTCAAGCTGAAAAATATGCATCCATGATTGTTTGGGTTTTTTAAACCTTTCTTCTGTTCTGAGAACCATACTGTGACACTTATCTCCTGCGCTTGATTGATGTCAATTGTTGCTACAGGCTATGAGCAAGTCTTTTTTGAATTTTCAGCCTCATTCTTTCTGAAAAGCACACACACACTCTTTTCACTCATCCCGCCTCCCCGTCCCTGACCTGCTTTTATTTTGTTAGTTGGTGGTTGCAACTGTTTTGAGCGTATAGAAATGCTAGGATTGGAAAGTGAGAAGGCTGTTCATTGCAGTCAGCAAAAAAACAAACAATGAGCTCAGAATCTGGCTCTTCAGTCAGTTTCTAGTAAAAAGGAGTTCAGTGAATAATGAGAATTAAGCCACAAGAGAAACCAATGTGCAGTCTGAATGTTGTTTTTAATAAGCTGGGAGTGCTGTCAGGAGTGATGGGGATAGAATGTGGCTACAAATGTGTATTGCCTCTTCATCCAGCTTGAATTGCATGATCAATATGGCAAGATTTCTGAATGTTAAAGAGTCCATTAGGAGAGATTAAACCATGTCACTGTCACTGCTCACTTGTTAGTCTCTTGACACCCATAAATGGAACTATGTATTTCTATAATTAATCTGAACTGCAAAACAGTTCAATTTTTTGCTATTTTGCCTCATGTACTTAACTGTGTTTTATTCTAGAGCTCAGAGCTATAAAAGATTGGTCTTGGATTTGAAGTAGATCTTTGAGGCTGAAATGTTTCTTTGTTGTTGTTTCAATACATACCATGTTTAAAGAACAACCTTAGGTCAGGCTTGCTTTTCAATCGCAACATGCATACAGATTACCACCTTTCCTTTCAGAGAGGCTGAGGACTTGGAGGTCCTGCTTACAAGTATATCTGGGCTTTCGGTATTACAGAATCACAGGATCACAGAATTGACTGAGTTGGAAGGGACCTGTAAAGGTCATCTGGTCCAGCTCCCCTGCAATGTACAGGGACATCTACAGCTAGATCAGGTTCCTCAGAGCCCTGTCTGGTCTGATCTTGAACATCTTCAGGGACAGGGCATCCGCCACCTCTCTGGGAAACCTGTTCCAGTGCTTCACTGCCCTTATCATAAAAATCTTTTTTCTTATATTTAATCTAAACCTCCCGTTTTAGTTTGAAACCATTTCCCCTTCTGCTGTCACAACAGACCCTGCCAACAAGTCTGTCCCCCTCTTTCTTATAGGCCCCCTTTAGATACTGAAAGGCAGCTATCAGGTCTCCCCAGAGCCTTCTCTTCTCCAGGCTGAACAGCCCCAGCTCTCTCAGCCTGTCCTCGTAGGGGAGGTGTTCCATCCCTTGCATCATTTTTGTGGCCCTCTTCTGGACACACTCCAACAGGTCGATGTCTCTCCTGTGCTGAGGACTCCACATCTGGATGCAGTACTCCAGGTGAGGTCTCACCAGTGCAGAGTAGAGGGGCAGGATCCCCTCCCTCGACCTGCTGGCCATACTTCTTTTGCTGCAGCCCAGGATTTGGTTGGCTTTGTGGGCTGTGAGGGCACATTGCTGGCTCATGTCCAGCTTGCCATCTACCAGTACCCTCAAGGTCTTTCTGGCAGGGCTGTGCTCAACCCTTTCGTCCCCCAGCTTGTGTTGATAGTGTAGTTGCCGCTATCAATAGTGGGGGTTGGCTTTGTCAAATCTCATGAGGTTCTCCTGGGTCCACTCCTCGAGCCTGTCTAGGTGGATGACATCCCATCCCTCAGGTGTGTCAACTGAACCACACAGTTTGGTGTCATCCCCAAACTTGCTAAGGGTGCACTCAATCCCACTGTTGATGCCATTGATGAAGATATTGAAGAGTATTGGTCTCAGTCCCAGCACTGACCCCTGAGGGACACCACTCATCACTGACCTCCATCCAGACATTGCACCACTGACCACCAGTCTCTGGGTTCGATCCTGCAGCCAGTTCCTCGTCCATCTAACAGTCCACCCATCAAATCCATATCTTTCCAGTTTGGAGAGAAGGATGTTGTGGGGAACGTGTCAAAAGCTTTGCTGAAGTCCACATAGATGACATCAGTGGCTCTTCTATTGTCCATTGACGCAGTTATTCCATCATAGAAGGCCACTAGGCTGGTCAGGCAGGACTTGTCCCTGGTGAAGCCATGCAGGTTCTCCCGTATCACCTCCCAAGAGGCTCTGCTCCATGATCTTTCCCAGCACAGAGATGAGGCTGACAGGTCAGTAGTTGCCTGGGTCATCCTTCTTAAAAATGGGTGTGACGTTGTCTTTTTTCCAGTCACTAAGGACTTCACCTTGACCACCATGACTTTTCCAGTATCATTGAGATGGCTTGGCGACTACATCAGCCAATTCCCTCAGGACTCTGGGATACATCTCATTGGGACCCATAGACTTGTGGATGTTCAGGTTCCTCAGGTGGCCGTGAACATGGAATTCATTTACAGTGGGAGGGACATTGCTTCCCCAGTCCCCACCTTCTGACCCATCTGCTTGAGGGGTGTGTGAAGAGCAGTTGCCAGTGAAGACTGAAGCAAAAAAGTTGTTGAATACCTCAGCCTTCTCCTTGTCCATTGTTACCAGCCTGCCTGTATTGCTCACTAGGGGAATACACCTTCTTTGACTTGCCTTTTCTGGCTATGTACCTGTAGAAGCTTTTTTTATTCTTCTTTACACCCCTTGCTAAGTCCAGTTCCAGTTGAGCCTTAGCAGCAGAACTCCGTGGCAAAGTGGCCCATCAGATCAGTAACCAGGCTTCCAGCAGCCAGTGCAGGCAAAGCACATTTCTACAGAGACCAATGAGACTTGGAGATTACTGAGATCTCTGTGGTTGTCAGGTGTGCTGGTTTATGGTTTCTGTGCCTTACAGAAAATGTAGATTTGCTTTTACTCAGGGAATGAGGTCTCTCCTCAACACAGGCAGTCAGGTCCTCCAAGAATTCTGAACTCAGACTTCCATGGGAAAAAAAAGGAACCTGAATTTTAAAGAATGGTTGACCTTAATAATAGCCAAGTTTGGAATTAATCTATTTGGTATATACTATGTGGTTTCTATTGATTTCAGGAAGCAATGCATATTTTCTGAGATACAGAGTGTAGCTCCAAGTAATAGCAGAAACTAGAAGCTTCAGAAGTCTGTGAAACTTCAATGTATCACAATTTCTGTTCTTTAATGAAGTCCTGGAGCGAGTTGTTTTTCCTTTCCCATCTGTCTTTGAGAAACTGACTTGCTTTTGCAGGCTAGTCTGGATGTGGAGCTATAGGTGCTCCATTATGCAGATTGTAGCTAACTTCTGTACATGTGTGTGCAGGTTGAGGTGCTTTCAATCTGCCCTCTCTAAGAGTGATTCCAAAAAAATTACAACTTTGGCAAAACCTTTGATGTGATATAAAGGGCATTCTCATAATGTCATTACTTAATTAATTCCCTTTGTAAAATTGCATCCTTTTCTGAGGAGTCATTCTTCTATGATGTTAGCCTTTCAGCTCAGGAAGCCTGGAGACAACTTGGAGGTAGGTCAAAACAAACTGATCACTGGTTGCTGTTACACATACACATCGTGAAATATACTGTGACAGTCTTTTGTTATAAGGAGCTCAAATCAGCCATCTATCTAGGATAGATTGCAGTGACATTCTCTATAGTGTAGGGAAGCCATCTGTTGTTATGATGTTTTTATATTTTTCTTAAAATATCTGGATGTTTTTATCAGCTGTTTGTTTCTTATGATCATCAGTAATTACATATTATAAAGGCAGAATGTGACAACACAAATTTTGTACAGCTGAGAATCAATGTTGGGAATGCCCAGTCTATAGATAAGCACCAGAGACTGGAAGATCAGAGGTTGCAATGTGCCAATAACATCTTTTACTTCCACTGATGAGGAGTCCTTCAAATGCAGATCCAGGACTGTATGCTGTGCAATGAGATGGCTTTGAAATGTTTAGTAGGTAACTGGCTCCTTTCAAAAGATATAGTTCACAATATAAATGGTAAACCTGAATTCTTGAACATCTTCAAAATTGTTCTGAAAATAAACGTATTGAAAACAAAACAAAACAAAAAACAAAAACCCTTTAGTCTGTAAATAGACCGCATCTCCAGTAATGTCAGGACTAATTTTTTGCACATAGTTCTCAGTATTTTTCTATATTGAATCTTCTTGAATCTGCAACCATCAATACTCTACATCTGTTTTTAGAACTGAAGGGAGCTTTATTAATTTAATTAATCTATTAATTAAAGCTGAAAGGAGCAGAGGTCACGGGAGTTGCAGATTTTTGGCTGCTTTAAAGGAGATTTACGGAGAACTGAAGAACCTAGAAGTCAAAAAAGCAGTCTGAGCTTTAGGAAAACATCGGTTGGTCAAGAGATTTGGTCTGGACTTGCTCTTCTTCTCTAGTGAGTGGGGGTTATTCGAGATGTTTTGGGAGAATATGGTCTCCCACTGCTTCACTTGGCAGCAGTCAGTAGCCTCAGTGGCCCTGCAGCCAAATATTTATCTGTTTGAAATGGTGACAGATGAACAAAATAACTGACTACTTCTGCTACCAAAATTAATAAAGAATTATTTAACAAAGCTGACATTTAAATGGCATTCTTCAGGTTTTAAAACTAACAATCCCTTGAGATAAATAAGCACAGTTCATGTCACTCTAAACAGATGATAGAGCTTAGAGTAAATCGTAGAACACTGGAGCAAATTTCATAGTGCAAAAGATGCAGAGCCTGTACATTCTTTATCCAAGGCAATGTTTTTGTAATTTATGTAAAATAAGCTGACGTGCCTTTAAACATCCTTTTAAACCCCCTACATCTGTCCAGTTCATGTACTACAGAGAAATAAAATGACAGGTGAGGAGCAGTGCACCCCAAACGATTACTACCCATCTGTCTTAGGTCATTAGCACGGATAGATCTTTAAGACCAGTATGGTTTGAGCTTCGCTGGGGGTAAGAGCTGTAGGAGCTCTGAGTATTTTAAATCAAAGTCAAGCTTAGTGAAAGGTAAAAATAGTGAAGCTAGATACAGATGCTGCTCTGAAACAACAAATAAATAATGTTGGCTAGCACTGTGCACAGTTAAATGACACAGGGTTTAACACGCCAACAGATACAAACAGCTAGAGCGCTGCTCTAACCACAGATTGGTACTGGGCAGGCAGTAGCAATGCTGAGAAATTTTAGCAAAAATTCCCTAATATAGACATAGCTATGGAGACTGAAAAACACTATAAGAAAATACAGGACAGCTGATTAGTGGTAGCCAAATTTATCTGACTGAAAATAGAAAAGAAAATATCTGGGGTGGAGTCTGCCTACATCAAAATCAATGGCAAATTTCCCACTGACTTCAATTTGGACCACAATTTCAACCCCGTTTTCTGCAGGGACCAGTAAGAGAAAGGTGATGTTTTTTTTCTTTCTTTCCTTTTCCTTTTCCAGTATCAAGTGCGCTGCTTGGAGAACTGCCACTGATTCCTCAGCATTTGGCCCCGTTTAAAAAAAAAATCTATATCAGCCAATTAACTGTACAAAACAAATACTATCTGTTCAGCTGGCCTGGATAGTTTCTATGGCAGCCCCATACTTAATCTAAACTCCATTCTTTTTCCATTTCTTGCTTCTCCCTTCAAGCCACTTCACCACTTCACTTTGTAGAGGCTCTTGAGAGCAGAATGTAGGAGACAAACTGTTTCTCCCCCGCTGGCAGCACTGTTCCCTTCACAAAAGATTGGGGCATTTGCTCGTAACAGCGAAGCTCCTTCTGTAGTTGTCATTTGCCATGAGTCACTGTGTCTCTTCCTAGACCCAGAGGACCCCAAATTATTTCTGCAGAACCTGTCATTAAAACTCTGAACCATTAATTAAATGTCCTCTCTAATATTTGGTTTCAGAACAAAGTCGTTACGGATATTTTCAAAATCCAAAATGTATATATATCTGTATTTTGATTAGCAAATTATCACTGTTAATAACAAGTGTATATATGTGCAGATGGGTATTATTCTCCAACAACAGAAGTTCAGTAGATTCTGATATTTTCATTATGCTATTCAGTGCCACAGCTGAGGAAATATGTTATTAAATAGAATTACATTTGGCAAATTTAATATCATCAGGTCAATAGATTAATGTTACTGACTAATTTCATTACGAAATCCTTTGCTTCTCTTATTTCTATTTAGTTTTACTGTTTTTTCCCAAAAGCTGAATTTACTTGTAACTTGCGATCTGAATGCATGTGCCTGTCTTCCTCTTGCACTTGCCAAACTGTTGCCACATAAATAATATTTGTATTTGTTAGCACTTGGATACCAGTGAGATGGGAAACTTAGATTGAATAAAATGTTTGAAAGGAGAAAGAGACATCTTGAAGACAAATGATTCCTCCATTAACTTCTGCAGGCTTAACTGTAAAGAGGCCTCTCTGCGCTCTTACTGTGATGTTGATGGAGAGGTCACTCGCTGCAGTCAGACACGAATTTCAACGGGAATGGAAATGGGCTCACATTGAATGCCTCAGAATTCTTCTCTTCCAGCCACATTAACCACCTAAGGCAACTATGAAGTGCACCTTAGGTAGAGGATTAATACACCTTCTTCCGCAATTTACTGATAAGGAAGCTGAGGAGAAGAACAGCACATCAGGCAGTCTGGGCATTCAAGCCCAAAGTCACAGCCATCTCCTCCAGCCTCTAGCACAAAGCATTAAAAGCAAAGCAGAAAATGTTTTGAGGAACTTGCTTCCTTCAAAATATTTACCACAGCTGCAGAATCTATCTGATGATTGCTGTATCCATACATAATCCCAAGAATGCCAAAAGGATTACCCAGAGTTTTTAGATGTCTGTTATCTGTTGCTCCAAAATATCCCATTTCTACCTGCAGATTGGGGAAAAGCATGCGTTCAACAGCAGATAAGTTAAGTCACACACCAAGAACAACATAAGGATGCCCAACTTACCCTTCAGGTCACTGTCACGGCCTCAGTTCATCCCTTGATTTCTTTATTGTTCTAATAGCTAAAACAACCTATGGTTTAGTTTTACTTCTCTATGCAAGACAGATCAACAAGGCATTTATCCTCCATTCCTTTGCTTCTTTATTTTACAATCTCTGAAACAAAGTTCTTGATAATCCAGGCCTCTTCTCACTCTTTGTAGGTCCTGTATTTACACTTAGTATCTTGCTTCAGTCATTTATTCATCCAGAGACTCTAGATGTTCCCTATGAATTCTCCTCCTGCTCAGCATGCACAGATTATTTCCATTATTAATGCAAATCCTTTCTTTCCTGCATTCAGTTCATTGAATTCCTCAGACCAGTCATCTTCATTCACTGATTTTTCTACTTTCTCAAAGTTTGTCCTTCTAAACTACCAAACTATAGATTTATTTTTGTCCATCTTGCAATTTCAGAAGAACTGAATCCATTCATAACCACTTCCTCCTAGAATATAATTTTTTGGTCAGCTGGTCTACAAGATCCTCCTCACGCATTAGAGCTAAGCTTGAAATAGCACGCATGTTCTTGTTTTAAAATATTTTGTATCAAAAGTCAGTCTTCCGAAATGTCTAAAAATACCTAAACCTTGCCATTGATGTTATTTACGTCTATGCCTGGAAAAGTTATGTCTCCTATGCTCATATAATTTTTCTTATTATTTATTTCTTTATCCATTTATAGAGATGATTGCCCTCTTCCAAATCTCAGCCTGTCAGACCATAACATCCCCCTTCTCCACAAATTCTGTCCAAGCTGGCCTTTTACCATCCTTCCTTGCAGTGATTTCCATCCTAACAGATCATGTTTTATTCAAGCCGTCACATTTTAAGATGGATAAACAGAATGTGGCTGTTTTTATTTGCTACAACTTTGAATTTCCTCACTTTTATGTAATTTAAGTTGCATCCACATAGAGCTGTATATAAAATTTCCTTGTTTTCTTTTTAGATTGAAGAAACCCCAAAGCAAAGCAGCAGAACTTCCCTACCCTTTCACAAAATGATTATAAACGTACCCATTCATATTAGATTAACTGAACAGCATTTGGTTTGGTTTGGTTTTATTTAGCAATATACACTGTTTATGAATCGTTCTTTTCTGTGCCAGTAACGCTTCATTCCAGTCACTGCTCATCCACTCGAATAACACATAGGTGATACTGAAACACTGATTAGATTCAAAATCAGTATACATCATTCATGATATATAGAAAATGTGTAGTGATTAAAAAAACTGTCAGATGAAGATTTAATCCAAATTCTAGAGTTCTGTTGGGAGGGGGAAGACTGTCCAAAACTCTTCAGCCACCAACCATCTCTTGTAGCCATCAACCGTAGGGTCTGCGCAGAGAGATACAGGCAAGGAATGAGTTGCAGCCTACTCAGCCTCTCAGCAAATACACCGAGCTCAACTCTTCTTAAGCATCACTACCACCTAAGCTACAGTTCAACAGAGAGTTTGCAGGTTGCAGGTCTCAGCAGTAATAAGTTGTTATCTTGCACTCCGAGTATAAACATTGCCATTAAAATGCCTAGACATTCTCTGAAGTGGTAAAATTAAGTCCTTCCGTGACTTATCTGAGAAATGATAAGCAAAAGGCTGCATATCGACTCGTTTTATTTCCTATCTGAAGAAGATAGGAAACCTAACCTTAGATTTCCAAAAAATTTATAGCTAAGCCGCTGCTTTAATACATTTCTTCCAGTCAGCATTGCTGTGATTTAGATGAGAAACAGCAAGAAAGATTTGAGCTGTCACACTTGACTTTGAGCTGCCAAAGAGAAGTACTGGAGGTCACAGGCTAAGATTTAATGTATCTCCTTTTCTTACAGGCAGAGATGGTACGTGCTGCTTTCCAAGCACAAAGATCTTTCCTGGTGTTAGCGTCTCAATGTCAAGAGCCTCAAGAGGTAAGAAAATGGACCTAGAGTTTCAAGAGGCACTGCATTAGAAAGGCTGCGTTTCTGTGTGCGTTGTATCCATCCCTGCATTTGCTTTCATTTGTTACTTTATTTACGCAGTGCACTTAGATGCCTGCTTTCAGTGTTGCCAGCATGGTACTGTAATAATCAGAAAGCTTGGAAAAATCAGAGTTAAGAAATTTTCCATACCAATACACGTAAGATCACTGCAGAAACCAAAGGAGCGTCTCATTGTAGGGCTGTAAGTGGGACCAGTGTGGCTCTGGAAGCTGAAAATGCGAGGCAATATAATGGCTTCCTGCTAGCCCCACAGGGATGTTGTATAATAGCCTTCGAAGTCAGGGAATAAGCTATTGAGAGAAAAAAAATCAATACTAGCCCCTAGACTGAATATTCTCAAAGCTGACCTCTGGGTTAGTCTAATTTTGGAAGAGAGGCAATGCTTTTTGTCAAGAAAAGGAAGAAGCACTTCATAACAAGTTGATTTATTTACCCTAGCGGTAACCTTTCGCAACTAGAAAGCTCAGGGAGGCTGTGAAGTTGTTATGAAGTGCCATTTGTGGCTTCTGTGGGGCACAAGGTTTTGCATAGTAGCACTGCGTCGGTCCTGGGAACAGTGATCGGGCAGAGAAGGAAGACCACACTTGCACAGCCTTCAGTTCTGTCTTTTTCTGCTAGCTCATAGCTCATTAAACTCCATATTCTCAACTCAGAGCTCTCTGCAGCTAGGGTGATTTACTGACATTTTGCTGTCGTTATGGATCTTAGAGATACAAATTAAAGTTTTTCTAATCAGTATGTTTTACTGACAAGTGTACTCCAGGAAAAAAAAAAAAAAAAAAAGCACAGATATTGCAGGCGAGACTTCAGATTTATAGAGTTCCAAGCGAGAAGGGATCAGTTGTTTTTCCAGCTGTCCCTGATCTCAGACAGTAAAAGTGGGTCATGACTCGCACCGAACAGGCAAAATTCCCACTGGTACAGGCCTCAAGCAGTCATTTGTATCGGCTGTGAACACAAGTGCACCCAGTGGCCCACAAAACTCTCCGTGCTTGTAGGTAAAATATTCCCCAACGAACAGTTTCCGACGGCCAATAATGTAATGCAAAGCTTCAGATTGCTGGTACTGTCCCTGCGGTGGTGGAAGCAGCAGCTCTGGCTCACTGTTTGGCCTCCTGTGATGATGTGGTACCAGTTTGATTTTCCCTGCTTTTCAAGTGAGAATTGCAGTGGCTTCTCCTAGTTTCTGCCTTTAACATTTCCCGAACCTCGAGTCAAAGCTTTGAAAAATTTTCAGCTCTGAAGTTTAGAAACGTTCATTTAAAAACGGCAACAAGAGAAGCAAAGAAGAAGGAAAAAAAAAAAAAGGAACATGCGTAAAAAGAGATTCTCCTGCAATCCAGAACGGGAGCTGCAGAAGCATTAAGAGAAGCAACAGATGATAACACCCTTGCCATAAATACCACCACAGTTGGCCATGTCTATAGTTGGGCATTATGAGGCTTGCACAGATTTGTGCAACTTGTTGAAGGCAAAGAAGTATTAATTTATAATTAACTGTATTTTAGCACAGAGGAAGTGCCATGTGATACGTGTGCACGCATCATTCCGTAGTGGAAATACCAGGAACATTACAGGTTAAGGTTCCTTTCTCACTGACAACAAACCCAGTGCAGTTACTGAAGGTTTTCCAACATAAAGACTGTTGGGCACACATTTTTGACAGACATCCCAAACCCTATTGTTGTTGATTCTTTTTCTCTTTTTTGCACGTTTTTTGCACAGACTTGCATGCAGCTGTACCGCAGGCAACCTGAAACTAGCTGAAGGCTTCCTATTCTGTGCAACTTGAACAGTATTTTCCACTGCAGAGGGGGACAGTTCAGAAAGCATCAGGCTTTTTGCATCTCCATCTCAACAGGGAAAAGAATCCTTTTGCAAAGCCGTATTGGTTAACAGTTTTGAAAAAGGTAGTTAGCACCAGATAACCCCAGGGAGGGAAAGAAGCAGGGGTCCTTCCCCCCCAGGACTGTATTGATGTGATGTCACCGGGGCTCTGGTTGTATTTACAGCCCAGAGCCACAGAGTCAGTGCGGAATCCAAACAGGAAAGCTAGTCATTAGCGTATCAGAATGCACAGAGCAGAGAAAAGCAAATGAAGATGACAGCATATCTATAAATGCAAGAGAAAAGAGAGTAATTCTGTCATTCAGCTGTCTAGACTGTTTGCTTTATAATGTAAAGCTGTGAATGAGCCAGCGAGTTGCGATTATGGCATAGCAGCTTTGCAGACATTCAGAGACAGCGGTGTGGAGACTGAGGGGATTTACTGAGTTCCTGTCATGTTGGGATGTCATACGTGGTGCCTTTAAAAAAAAAAAGAGGGAGGGGAAAATGCCCTGCAAAAATAAATTAGCTCAGCTCTTGCAGCTTAAAAACTAATGAACAAGGAATTCAAACAAAAAGAAAGCTCCTAGATGTACAATAATCCTTGGACGTTTCTGTGCTCAGCAAAGAAAGGAGAGAAATGTGTAGCATACAAAAAGCAATATTTTTTCCCCCCTGTGAAAATGTTGATGGCTCTAGTACTCTTTTAGCTCTTTAACTCCTTCTGTGAGTCACTAGCAAACATTTTCAGTTAAGGTCGCTTCAGTTGGTTCTGCAGAGTTTTGCTTCTTGATAATACTGCTGATATTTTTTCGTTTGGAATCTGCTGCAGTGCATAGCCTTTATTATCTGTGTATGTGAAAATAGTAGGAGCTAAGAAGGTAATTCCAGCTGGCATACCAATCTAGCATCAACTGCAATAAATTACTTAGCAGAGAGCATGTTCTGTTACTTTTTATGGTCATGTTCTATATTTGTGTGTGCAGGGGAAGAGATCACATGGCAAAACCACCGTTTGATATTCCTGTTTGTGTATGTCCCAGCTAATGGCTGCTGGGTACAGGCTCATTCAGCAGGATGGAACACTTGAGTTCATCCACTTCTCAGAAACTATTTTCTGACAGCGAACTTCAAATGTTAAAACTAAAAAATGTCCAATGTAAGTTGTTTATTATACAGAGATAGCAGAAAGAAGACGGTGAATGGAAAAGAAATTAGACTATTGTTATGTGCTGGGAGAAGTTGTTTAAAAGATATTTTGAGAGCATGTTGCTTAAGCAATTCAGAATACAATGTGTTAAAGAAACTTCTAACACAAACCTTCACAAAACATTGTGATACATATTTTGGATCTGAATTTTCTTCTCCAAGCAGTCCAAGTCAAATACAATTCTGACCGAAAAAATATTATCTTGTATAATAATTTTAAAAGTTATTAGTCTTCCCGAGCAACTCTAACAAGTTTTTTAATTTATTATTTTGTATACAAACGTACAAGGTCACTGCACTGAACAGATGAGGCACTGCACTAGATTCCTTGCGAATGGTAACAAATATCCCCTTCTCTTTATGAGTTGTTCCATTTCACTTAGGGTGTTCAAATAAATTTAATTTTATGTATTATTAATTATATAATGTTGTATGTAATAAACAATGTACTTATATATTATTTTATATTATTTATATATTCTTATTTTTAGTTATTAATTAGAAAGCTTTCGGTAAGGGATAGCAATAGAATGAGGTAAGTCGCTGCTGCATTTAACGGGAGCTGCTCACATTCACTTTATGCCTTAGGGTTGTTACGTGAAGAAGGTGAGGTTTAGTTAATGAAGTCGTGACATTGGTGACTTGAAACTGTATTTTAGTATATTTGAAGTTGTCCTCTTACAAACAGGAAAACGTCCTTGTAATTAGGCAAAACTCTGAATGAAAGCATCCCGTGATAAGTGCTGCAAACAGATTTAAATGACAGATGCAGTTCAGAAGATAAATGATTACGTAACTTCTCATTAAACTACAATAAAATGCTGAGTTCATGTGACTGACAGAACTCATGAATTTCATTACTAACATTGTGCAGACAAACATCCTAATTAAATACCTTGCTTAAATATCCACATTCTATACACAGGAAAGCGAGAGGTAAGAGAGGGCTTTCCTTTCCTTTTTTTTTCTCCCAGAAAAGGAGGAAGAAATGAAACCTAGGAAACTGTATTTGAAGTTTGAACGAGAACCATAAGAACAAATCCTGAGGGTTTTAATTCCTTCATTTTCAAGCAAAAATTCCATTGTAGAAACAGAATAGTTCTGTCCATTTCTTTGAATAGAGTTATTCTCAGAATTTTTTTCTGTAGAAATTAAAGATGGAGATTTACAGTTCCCCACTCTCTGTCAGTTCAGGATTGATCATTTTTTTCTCTCTTCTATTTTTAAATCACTCTGGTAACAGAACTCCTGGGACCTCTTATCCAGCATCCTAGCAGGATTTGTTTTCTAATTACCTTGACTGTTTTTTTGCTTATGTAATTTCATTTCCCACTACTTTTCCCCATACCTACTGGGATCATCCTTATTGTTTTCCAAAATATAAAGGCCAGTATACTCCTCATTAATTCATTACTTACTTATGAAAAAGTGTTTCAGCCAAGTTTTGCGGCTGTTCTATTTAGTTGGTTGACTGCTGCAAACCTCCACCTTTGTATCCAGAAATAGCCTAAGAAAGAATTTGGTTCAGTCCTTTTAAGGTCCTTAGGTCTCAAACTTACAGAAGGTGCTAAAGAGTGACACGGACAGAGCCTGAGAGTCCTGAGCTCCAAAGGGAACCCCTTCCCCCGTCTCGTTCTCTGAAATCTTGCCAAACTGTTGACATATTTCTGTTATCAGCATGCCTACAACTGCATGCAGTGGACCAACTGGCAGTTTTCAGTTGCTGTCTGCTGCCTTGATGTGTTCACAGGCTCATTTCTGGATATTGTTGCTAGCTCTTAGTTTCAGATCCACCTTTGTCCTTGATTATTTCTTCACTGTAAGTGCATTGCTGGTCTCCAGATAGGCCCCTGGCACCTGTTACTTCATAATTTTGTCTCAAAGGTGCTGGATGACATTTAAGCAGCCGCAAGCTCGTGATATTTTCTGATCATGCAGTTAACTTCTGTAGGTGTCCTTGTACCACGTCTCTTTCCTTACCTGTGCTTACCAAAATTCCCAGGTTGATAGTCCCTGTAGTGAAAAGATTGATGCATCTGAGATTCAGTCCTGCCCTGGCAGCGGTGCACTTGACTGTAAGAAGGCCCAGAGAGACCTTAGGATCCAGGGGAGACAGAAAGGCCAGACCAGTACCACATCTCCCAGCTGTTACAGAAGAGAAACAGAGGCAGAGATGCACATCAGCACACACCTCTCAACTGGCTCACGTCAACGCCACCGGGCAGAGACTCTCCGGCATTTCATGTCCTGTGCAAGAGCCAGGCTCCAGTAAGCATGGGCTTCTTGCCTTGTTTTAGTCCATACATTTATACTGGGGCTAAGAACAGTATCGCCCTGTAAGGAAGACATCACCCAAGATGGCACTTTACATGTTGTCTAGCTCTTCATTTGACATACCCACTGAGCAGTCCTGGGGATCCCATAGGCTCTTACCGGAGTTCTGCTGTGCCCTAAAATAATGTCCTAAAATCACCACGCCACTTTTCAATCCCTCTAGCAATGTCCATATTCAAACGGTGCCGTGTGAGATCCCGCTGAACTATGCTGATGGGACACCCCCTTTCCCTTTAAGCACCATGTTCTTCATTTCTGCTAAATGCACATCAAAAACAATACGCTCCTTTCTCTGTGCTACCCAATTGTTTCCCAGGATTTTTGGACACAGTGTGATCTGCTAAAAGGGAAAGCACTGGGGCTACAGCTGACTGAAGAGCAGAGCTTTTCAGGTTCACAGTTTATTCCAAAGTTTTCTAGTTTTATTTTTGTATAAATCAGACCACAACAACTAATTTTTAAATTCTGAGAGTTGTGCTGACTCATAGGCTACTTATTGAACCTGTCAGTCTTGTAGTTTCTCACTGGAGTGACCCATATGAATCTAACATCCCTGTCCTGGCACATACCCATGTGGAACCCAATTGGCCGTAACAAAAACTTTTGAGGTCTGAGATGTTGTGCACAGAACAATTGTGGCTCCACAGAACACCATTTTCTGACAGAACTTTGCTACTTCAAATAGCCAGGGGCCCGCTGGCATAGACTATGATCACAGCAGCAAAGATCAAGGAGAAAATCAAAAGGCTGGAAACAGTGCATTTGTATAATTGTTCTTGTTCGTGAGGTGTGGGATGTTTTTAGGCCTGTGTGCCTCAAGCAGGAGGACCCCTCCTTGCTGAACGTGCTGCCCACGGAGAGCTGCAGTGGGAAGGCAAACAATACAGAGAGCGCTGAAGTCCATTTAAAAAACAGTGAGAGTCCTGGCCAGAAGTGCAGAGTGTGATTTGGCACTGCTGCAGACTGCTGCATGCAGCTCGTATCAGGCCCTGGATTTCTCCACAGGTTAGCAGCTCTTGTCTTTCATGTTCTTCTCCATTTGCCTTCCCTAAGAGTCAGCGTTTCAAAATAAACACACGAATGACTAAATTTGTCGTCTGGGGTTTGAGTTTGGTGTTCCCATTTCTTTTTCACAAGCACAAAATTGCTACAGCTAAAATTGGCAGTTAGATTGAGAATTTATGTGCTAAGAGGAACAAATGCCAAATACCAATTAAGTCACTTTGGAAGCACACAAATGTGTCTAAGCTTCCGTGTGGATGCAGCTGACCAGACATTTCTGCAGATTTGTCTCCCTATGCCATAGTCCTGCTGCTGCACAGCAGTGAGTTGAAGTGGCAAAGCCCTGTACTATTCACAAATTCTTGTTACGCAACTGTGGTGAAGATTTACAGGCTAAGAAAAGGAGATTGAAATAAATTAATGTCTCCCTGTGGTTAGGTAGGAGACCTCTGAACCCTAGAAATATCAGTATACTCTGGGGATGTGAATGGAGCGATCGTACAGAAAGATCTCACTGCTGGCCTCTGCTGTCAGTCAGTAAATGCTTCCAGAGAAACCACCGAGGTCAGCTACAGCAGGTTACACTGTGCAGCAAAACTGTGGTGCAAGATGTGAAACACCCCCTGCTACGAGAGATGGAGATAAGCAGTGCAAAAGGAAGTTTGGCAGCTGCCAACAGAAAAGCTGGTAGCATTTTACTGGAGAAATAAGGTAAAGAAAAAGATCTGAGGAATCCAGATTTTCACTACAAGCAGCATGATTTGAACGCTGAAAGTTACCAACTAGCTTAGATTCACCTCTGAAAGAAAAAATCTTTTCCATGTACTTCATAGGAAGGTTATTTCTCACCCTACCTTGAACACTGATTCCATTCTGACAGATAAACAGCTGCAACAAAAAGGTAAGCCTAATACCACACATACACCGAAAAAAGACCAACTCCAGTTCTTAAGTCTTCTGTGTAGATTGCCTTCTACAAAATATGGGAAAGTACCTAAATATGGGAAAGTAACCAAAAATTACCCATAATATGGGAAAGTAACCTAAAATTATTTTAGTTCCCAAATCAGAGCCATCCATAGCAGAAATGCATCTCATTGGTGGTCACCAAAGCTGCTGCCATCTTACCCCTACAGACACAGAATGAGATGCGCTCATCAGCGTTGAGTGTCAAGGCCAGCATCTTGTGTCTCTTTACAGTTAGTGGCAGCACATCTCGAGTGCAGTCTTTGCACTGCAATGTCTATTAAAGACAGAAAGGGACATCTTCAGGGACATCTCTTTCTTTATAGCAGAAGGAATTAAGTCTCAGCTGAGCGCAGGTGCTCACTCTTTAAACTGTTAGACCTGTGTGCGGTGGATGCCACCCATGGCACCTTTCACCCCTCGGAAGTGTGGGATGGGACTGTGCTAGGCTGTTAACAGATGGAATGGCTGAATCTACATCAGTGTTTTAGTTCACAGTGGGGCAATGCTTTTTCTCCAAACCAGCTCCATTTACTCTGCTGTGATCCCACTGCTGAGCAGTCTTAGGATGTGCAAGATGGGCATCTTTCTGATGAAGCTCAATGGAAGATACAGTCTCAGAGAGCACCTCAACTGCAACTCACAGCTAGTCCAAAATAGCCTCCCCAAGACGTGTGCAGTATGAGTGTCGGGCCCTCAGCACCATTTTGCTCTACAGACCCATTCCTGTTAGGCCACACTACTTGCCAGCATACACAAAGACAGCTGATTCGAATCAACTCCATGTTTCAAACTTGCCTGTGAAAAATATAATGCAAATACAATGGAGATTTTGAACTGATGGAAGAAAAGAAAATAACAGAACTGTAGAGGGGAGACAGCATAGAATTAAGGTTGTTCAGGCTGTAGGTGAGTAAAATGAAGGGCCTGTTGATCCCAAATGCTCTCAGTTTTCTTTTACTGCTCCTACCCCGAAGGCTGCCACCCCCTCACTTAGCATAACTTAAAGTGCATTTGTTCCCTCACCATGCTTTTTTCATAATAGGCTGGGTTGGCTTAAACACTTTAATAGTGAGGTCTGAATAGTCACCACCCATCAACATAAAAATTCCTCATTTAACAATCTCAACCCTCAAAATCATGTAAGATTAGCTTAAAAAGATGTAAGTTCTATAAAAGCTGTATTTTTATTTACCTGCTGGGCTTTGCGCCTATGTGATTCATGCTGGCAGGCTACTGGACAACAAGGGACCTGAGAAAATACCAGTTTTTGCAAATGAAGCCTGAGGTTTTCAAGTAGTCACTTGTTCAAGCAGCCAAAGTTTAAGCAAGCCACTCAGTTCGATTGTGCCTTAGCAGGCAAAATACAAAACGCGCCAGTTTGGCCTTCCTCTGAATTAAGTCCACATGCCCCAGTCCTGTTAAACCTGCCATTGGGGGAACTTCTGTTAAGTATTATGAAAAAAACTGAAGGAGAAAATATTCTGTTCAATGGGTTCTGTGGGAATACTGGTATGCCAGGGCATTTTATAAGACTGGACCTAGACTATTAAACCTCTGAAGCCAAAGCCTAAGGCACTTCTTGGTGGATGCTGTAAGGTTTTTTGGGTTTTTTTGAGGTTCTTTTCTACTCAGTGCAGTAGCCTTACTACTCTAGATTTTCTATTCAGAATTATGAGACATGGATCAAAGCTGACTATGTGCTCAGGTATTTATTTTAAAAGATAATCTGGTTTTAATAATTATTAAAAAAGGACAAAGGCACACGGGAATTATTTTTGATATTTTTACGTTGTGCTATTATTGCATTTTTAAACATTTCAGCAAAACTGACATTATAATAGGAATGGTGTTTATACAAAGACTGTTAAAATTCTGTTAAACAACTGTGCTGTGTCTTAAATGACAAGAAATCTTATCTAGCGCATGCCAAAGGGATGCTGAAGATTTTTCCAAGAGCTCTGATTCATCTCCTTGAGTTCATTTCTTCTTAGAGATACAAGATAGACAATCATTTTATTAACAACCAGCTGTTTTAATATTCATTACAATAAAGAGATTATTCTTCTAGAACCCTCGGCACAACTGGCTCTGTACCGCAGAGCCAAACAAGACTGATTAATGCCAGGATTAATGAGCCTTTCCATATCCATATGCCGTACACACCATAATTCATCCGCAGTCTAATCACTAACTACGAGTTTTGAACTGACTGCGGGGAGACAAGGCTCAAGTGATTCCTTGCAGGCCCGTACTCCTTTGTGCCCCACCACTGCACAGAAGCTGGGGTCACAAGAAGCTCACACAACCACACAGAGCGTGCACAGCCACCCAGACAAGCAGCAACCACTGCAGAGCGGGACAAATGCACAGAGAAGGGAAGGCAGGTGATGCTGCTCTTACAGTGCAAAGCAGATGGGATAGAGCTGGAGATACCCTCAGGCCACATGTGGTTCTTTGCCGGGTGAATGATTACTTTGAGCTGCCTCCCTTAGCCCTTTAAAACTCTCACAGTGGAGTTCTGTGAAATATTACTTAAATTCACTACATTTTTATAAACAGTTGATTCCCTGGACAGGGTAAGTCCCATGTTCCAAGGCACAGAAATTCTGTCTATACCAGCAAGAGGAAACCCTCACAAAAGCGGTTGGGTTTTTCAACCAACGCAAGTGAAGCAGGAGCAGGAACGGGGCTTATGTTCCCACTGGGGAAAACGTTCAGCCCTGATGTTGCCTCCTTATCTGTAGACATCAAAATGTTCTACGAAGAAAACCAGCGACATTAACATCGTTTCATAGAGGGGAAGCTGGAGCAGAGAAAGGTAACGCAGCTCTCCTAAAATCTGACGATAACTTGGCGGAAGAGCTGCAATCAGAACCCCCGTTTGCAGCCTCCCACTTCTGCGCCCTATCCACAGAAGCATGCTGCCTCCCAGTGCTGTCTGGATACGCCAGGCATCTGCGCAGCTGTATTTTTAGCCCTGATATTCTCCGTGGCTGGAACTGGGCCACGAAGATTCACAGTAAGCTAAAGACTGTAAATATCCCTCAGACTTTATAGGAGGAAAACTGGCATCACATCAAAGCAGAACAAGCACTTTCTTAAATTTCGGTTTTGCTAACTACTGTCACACTTAAAAGATTTCCCTGGAAAATAAAAAGGAACCAACCAGCTGCAGTATGTTGTAAACAAGAAAAATTAGAAGGAAAGCGTTCCTGCAGAATTATCGTGTTGTGGCAACAGAATCACTTTTTCAAAACTACAAATCATGGAGGTTTCAGGGCTTTTTCAGACTTAATGACTTACGCTGGCCATTAAGCCATAAACAAAAAATCTTTTCATCTCCTAGCAATACTGCAAACATGGGTTTTCTCCCAGCCCATTCTGCTGTAGGAGAAGACCAAATACCCCCATGCACTTCAGATGCCCAAGCCTTTCTCAAAATTACATGAACACTAAAATATTAAGGCTCCGTTGTTGGAGCAAAATTCTTTTAAAAACTCAGAACCTATTTTTGTCCTGTTTTGAGGAGCACCTTTGGACTCACGTTGATCCACAGCAAACATGCTTACTTTCAGGTGAGGTCTCATGGAAGGCTGGAAAGAAGGATTGTACAGGTGACAGAAATCAAGTAGCAGGTAGATACACGCATCACTTTGTGTGTGTGATAGCAGATTATGAGCATTACTTTCCTCTAGCAAACCCTTCTATCCACTTCTATCCATGATGACTCCTGAGAAAAGGTGAGGAAAAAGTATGGAGTTCTGCTACGTTGTCAGGAAAATACTTTAACACCTTGAGTGACTTCTGAGCAAAGAGCCAGGGAAAATCAGGCTGGTGCACTCTCTTTGGTGGGACATGGTGTGGGTTCTGCAGGCGTTCTTTTGCAATAAAGAATTTAACTGGTTTTGTAGAAACGTATTACAAACTTGTAGCATACAGCAGTTCTTTTGCTTGTAAACAATGACTGCGTCTCCCTCAATGGGTCGTTTCTGAGCGGAAGAATTTTTCTCAGCAAGTTAGAGCTCTAAATTAGTTTTTCTGAGACACTGGATCAGTGTGATTAACATTCACTGTGCAGAGGAGGAGAGCTTGGATGGCATCTACATTCACTCTGCTTTTCTCCTCACTCCAGACACTATTCCTTCCGCTCAGCAGTCATTCCCCTGGATACCATTCCTTTCTGATTAGCACAGGGGAATTTCCCCAAGCCATGCCTGGCAGGCAGCATGTTTCCCATGAAATGTTCCCACATGACTTGCAGCCACAGGAGATTTAAACAGTAGAACTTACCAACAGGGACACCTTAAATTGATATTGCCTTCACTGTATTGCTTTCTAAGTCTCGTTGCCAGATGGTAAGAGGCCACTAACCTAACAGCTAGTTTGTTTCTTATACAAAGAACAGCTTGGTTAACATGAAAAAGTCCAGACAGTGCAAAGACTCTCAAAAAGTTCCAGGAAGACCACATGAAGGATGTGCTCTCTCTAACTCTGCTAACTCTGACACATGGGGTCTCTCTGGGTCTTAGCCGGGATGGCATGCAAAAATGCTGCCAGTGCTGAGAACAATTTTTGCTGCATCTCATTATTAATACTTAATGTCTGCACGTTTTGCTGCTACAACCAGAGCAGGGTAATTAAACTGTTACTTTAATGCGGAGAAGATGCTGACCTTCCCTTCCCCCTGTTAAAACAAAGGGCAGGAAGGACAATGTTAGACCACAGGGTGTTTTGGGGCTGCCTATTGCTAACGGCAATGTCTTCTTTTTTCTTATTTTTTTCTTGCAGAATGAAGTGGCGATGCTTCTCAAGCCGATATCAGAGAAGATTCAGGAAATCCAGAACTTCAGAGAAAGAAACAGAGGAAGTGAAATGTTCAACCATCTCTCGGCCGTCAGTGAAAGCATACCTGCGCTCGGCTGGATAGCAGTGGTAAGTTACAGGCTGGTTGGGAGGGCTGTCAATCTACTGGATGGCATGGCCCAGAACAGATCCAAATCTTGCAGAGCTTTGCAGTCTCATCTGCACAGTTCTTCAATCCACTACAGCCAAGAAGGCGTTTTATAATATACCTATTACATCAGGGAAGGTGCCTAACTAATGTTTTACCTCCTTTCTCCTTCTGTTGCTTCCTGCTACCATGGGTTGATGGTCCTAGTCTCCTAAACCAGGCCCTTATGTCAAGGAGATGAATGATGCTGCTACCTTTTATACTAACAGGGTATTAAAGGACTACAAGCACAGGTACGTTGCCAAGCCCCAGTATCTACTAGCCACGGTGAGAGAAGGGAGCATTGACCATACTAATAGGGTTCACAATCCCATCACATAAAGTATTGTGTAAGCAAAAAAGCATCTGGTAATATCTGATTGCAGTAGTTTGTTTTCCCCTCCTCACCTTTGACCAGCAGTGTGTTGCAGTGAGAATGGCGGCAGCACTAGCAATGCTGGTTTTCATTGTATGCGAGCTATATGATTGCATTTAATTTTCTGGGGTGCCAGAAAATTGGCTAGCTGGCTGCTATGTGTCCTTGTCTCACCTGTGCACTCGCACTGTTGTTGTTCTTGCTCCCTGCTTGAAAATGTGCATGTAGGTGCTAGGTGTACACAGCTGAGCATCTACCCCCATAGCTCCCAAAGCCATTTTTTTTCTTTACTGTTGCATTGTTTTTAAGGAGCACAAGGAATTCATAGAACGGTTCCATGAATGAGATCTGTGAGGTGGCAGAAAAAGAGAGTAAATATAGGTCCTTTCTATGCCCTCTCAAAAAGCATCATGTGTAAATCCTGTGGATTTGGTACTTTTGGAAGCCAGATTTTGGCTTTTTATATTTATACCTTCAGTGAAAAATAGTATTTGCAGTTGTTTTTTCTCTTCAGTGAGGAAAACTTTATATACATAGATATTTAAATATATATGAACTTTATGTATATATTTCTATTTATTTTATATGCATAAATATATTACATATGTATTATATATGTGTGTGAACTATACATTATGTATTCGTATTTTTGAAGCCCTAGTTCACCTACGTGATGTAACTGAAGATTTTTACAGTGTAGCTTTGGAGGTACTTACTCTGAAGCAAAATGAAGTCTCCCATAAAGGTATCAACAAGATGCATTATCTTGGTATTAAGATAGCTCTTCTCCTAATAAGGAATTCTTTTCATGTTTTTAACTGAATATTTGACCAGATCACAATGTCTTCCAAAGCAGTGGAAAGCTGTCTCTTGACTTCACTGGGCTTTGGATTAAATCCAGATCCTCAGCAGTATTAAACATCAAGCTCCAAGGGAAATAAATAGGGTGTAGGTACCCAGGCCCTTGTGAGCATCCAGTGCATGGCAGCCACTTTTCAGTAGTTCTTATTTAGAGTTCTGTAAGGACTGCATCTTACAAGCAGTTTCTCTGTTTCTCTTTCTGTACTGTGTGTTCTCACATACTGTACCATCGAAGACTTAAGCCTTCCAACTTATGATTCCAGAGCCAACTATTCACTTACTTACACTTTGAAAATTCTTGATGTATAAATTCAGTCAGATTACTATTACATGATCCAGTATTACACTGGCTCCATATGAACCTGGAAGCTAGAATATATTACAGAACCCACAGATAGGTCATTTCTAAGATTCTGAGAACCTCAGTTCTGAGTCTGGGAAGCTGCTACTGAGTTCCAGATAGCTTTAGTGCTTCTCCAGTTGGCTGTGAACCTGCACAGGAGGAGGTAACACCCTTCCAGCAGGAAGCAGGCTGTGCTAGAGGCACCTTTTGCCCTTGTTTGTCTTCCGGAAGGGCCCAAAAACATTCCAGTGTAGTAGGCCTGAGTATCTTCAGCACTGGGCTGGCTTGCTGCCTGCTAACTGATTTGTCCACGGCTGCAGGCTTTATCTGCTTTAAGCGTGAATAGCAATGTTTTCTGATTTGAAGTATGAAGATTCACACATACAAATATTGTTTCTGTTTTTACAGTGATGCACGCCATGTTGATTGGGTGAAGTCATACCTGAACATCTGGTCTGAGCTTCAAGCTTATATCAAAGAGCATCATACCACAGGTCTCACCTGGAGTAAAACTGTAAGTACCCTTTACTTCTTCACGAAAAAACATAAAATATCAGCAACCAAATTGACTTTTAATGCAGGTTATTAGCTCAGAAAAATACATATTTAGGTCAGGAACAGAAATAACAGTCAATGAACTTCCCAACCAAGCCGACAGAAGCTTGAAAGGCGTTGATGTACCAGGCCACTGTGGTACAGGTTGTGAGGGAGATTTGTTTGGGATGATTACAGCTATAATTCCCAGTTGCAGATGGTGAGGAAAGACAAACACAATTTTCCAGACCTGATACAGTAGAACATAGGAACAAAACCAAAAAATGTAAAGGAAAAAGAAACATAAGGAATTCATACAAAGTTCTTACTCCATAGATAGCCATCTTTATAAAACTAGTATTTTATACATACAGAGACAATTCCTGAAATATTTACCTCATACATATATGTATTCAGAGAGAGAGCATATATAACACTGTGCTATTTATGCTCTCACTATATATTTATGTAAGCATCTTCTAGGTGGTAAATCTGAAATGCCTAGCAAGATGATCGCAATGAATAATGTTCTCTAAAAGAAGTATAAACATTAAGAATGAATTTTCTATTGGGTATAAACGTGAAAGCTTATGTCAACAGCCCACATTCATGCGATGTTCTACATAAGATTGGAATAATGTGCTCATATTTATTACCAAGTTACAAGAACTGCTGAAATATATTAAAATTATAATCTGCCTGCTCTTTGCCGTCATCATCTCCTAGGCTTACCAGGGCACACACGTACCTGCACAGGAAGTCATTCACACCAAGACTATCAAATATTTTTTTTAAAATCATATGACTATTAAGAGTACTGATGTAGGCCACCGGCTAATTCAATTACCAGAACAAATCAGTGCAACAACTCAGGAGCATAAGGAAGTGAAACAAAGCTTTATGAATGTATAATAACACGGTATCTGGAAAAGTTACTTCATCTCCCCTGTATGGAGGGGATAATCAAGTGAAAGACTGTATAGGACTTGCTCTCAGCAACAGACTTTGCCACTTCTTCACACCCTTCTCTAGACATTGTACAAGGCCTTACCATATTCAGCTGCAAGTTCAGACACAGGAGAAACTATGACCTGTGCATATTTTTTAGTCTGAAACAGTGCAAAAATATTTAAACCTGATAAATTGAAAGACTGGAATTACCTGCTGCTTTGTAGGTTTCTGTAGTAAAAATTTAACACGATCCTCTTTCTTAGTACAAAATTTCACACATGCTACATCCTACTCTATTTTAATCAGTGAATGTGAGAAGAACTGATGATTTTTAGGTGACTGCTAGAAAAGCAAAAGAAATGAGTGCATCCTGTTAGCAGAATTAACCTGAGAATCTGGAACGAGTTTAGTTCTGCTCATACAGAAAGATACATGTATATTAATGTTTTTTCAATTTAATAGAATTTTACAGGAACAGAAGTAGTGCTATAGACATTTGTTACATTTGTCATACAATACAGGAGGAAACCTCAGTGCTGTGAGTATTGGTAATCTTATACAGAAGTGTGGCTACTGCAATTATATGTGACTGGTCTTAAACGCACCTCAGCCATCACATCCCTCTATTTTCCTTTCTTTAGCTGTGCAGCAAATTGCTGAAGCCACATCGAGGTGTGACCTGTTTATTCATATTAATCATAGTTTACTGCAAACAGTGCTTATTGCATCTTGAGTGATGAGCCCATTAGTGCATCTGAAGCATCGATTTCACTCAGTTTGGGTATATCACTTTGATGTGAAAGAAGTTGTCTTGGAAGTATGGCTCATTTAAACTATCATTCACGTAACGTGTGCCAGAAAGATTAAGTTAAAAATTATACATCCACAAGAAATGTGTTTGTAAAGTTTTACTTCATGCGAGCATAAGGAAATTGGAATCCAGTAAGTTAGCAGGTTGTTTAAATAGCTTGTTGTTTAGATGCTGTTTAAATATGTTTGAGAATATTTTCAAGAAAGCAATGAGTTACTAAAGTGATACTTTGATTTTTTAATGCATTTTAAGATGAAAATGAAAGCCACAGATTCATGCTGCGTGAAGTTAAGCATAAGGGTCTGCAGAATCAGGGCCTAGACAGAAATACGATATATAAAAGCCGTAGAAATATTCCAGACACAGCTGTTAATCATGGCACACAGCAGCTTCCACTTATACGCATAAAAGGAAAAAGCAGTAGTTTGGCAAGGCATTAAGAAAGCGGTACATTTAGGAAAGGGAGACATTGATACAGAAAGGCTATTTTATTATAGGGGGAGAGAGAAAGAAAGGAAGTCTTTGGCCAGTATAAGAATACATTTATGAAGGCTAAATTATTAGTATAGTGTACTTATATTGGCAGAAGTCAACAAAGCAATGCTAGAAGCATCATACAAAAAGCTGTTAAGTAACGTATTTGAATATTTCTAGAGACTAAAGATTCAGGGAGAACATTAACTACTGCATCTCCTAGAGCTGTATGCTTACAGCTTAAGCTGCAACAAAACCCCAATAGCATCAGCCTAGATGAGGCTAAGCTTGGGTTTCCAAAAAGGAGGGGACAGGTTTTCTCAGTGGGCAGTTGGCCTCTTTATCGGGAGGTGCAGCACACCACTGTGGCACACACATCTCTGGCCGTGCTCCAAGGCAGGATCACAAAGCTGAGCGATTGCCAGCCCCCATGTACCCATCCATCAAGCTGCACAGAGCAGCTGCAGCCAACTTCGCAACAAATCATTAGGACGTACAGCAGTGCTCCTGGCTCTGGCAGCAGCACACAGGCAGACATTTCAGAGGAAAGTGAAAGAAATGTCTTAATAAATTACAAGACAGACACTCGAACTAAAACACACACATATACCCCGTGGTGAGTAGCAGTTCAGTATAGTCTCTATATCTCAATTACGCCATCTTGATAATTGGAACAACAGTAATTATCAACCTAATGGAGATTTACAATCCTTAATTTGCTGGCAGATACAACATTCTGAGGTGTCAATGAGTTTTATGCAAAAACTGGTATTACAGGGACATGTCTAAATGTCCAATGTAGCATTTCACCCATGGAGCAACTGTCGTATTTCCTTGCTACAACTTTCTGACTTCAATGTGAAATGTACAGCTGTAACAGTAACCTATGTCTTCTTCTCAGTCATTCCTGGAAATAGCAAGTGTCCTTTTTTTCCTCCCCCCATCCTTCTGCAGAAGGGAGTCTGTTGAAGCATGGCTCTTTCTTCCCTCCCTGGTTTTTTTTTTTGGTGGTGCAAAGAAATGAACAGCTGTACCATAAGCTCACAAGAATGCCTCATAAAAGTTTGTTTGCCACGAGGACTGCATGAGTAAGCTGGGGGAAGTGAAACTTCTGCTCCTATTTCTGCAGGTTAATTTTGCAGCAAGTAAACAACCAGCAAAATTGAGAGATTGGGGTAGTTTTCTGTACATCAAATAAGTGTTGAGAAACAGATCTTGCTCAAGGATAATTGTCCTAAATGTTCATCTCGCTTGCAGGTGGAGCTGCAGTGAGGTTTTGCTGTTTGTTTTGCTGTCATTTAGGACAAATTTTGACAGCAGGATTTGGAGAAGTATTCACAAAATAGAGGTGTATTTCTTTACAGTGTTGGGCTTAACAGATAATTTCACTCAAGTGGTGAATACCCTCCCACCCCCATTTACAAATCAAAACAAATTATTGGGAGGAAGCCTGCATCTGTATAGCAGTTGATACAGTTGAATCAGTTGAGATTTATTTATATCCTGTTCCCACTGAAGCCAATACTGTATCTTAAAGTCTTTTTTCCTTCCATTAAAAAATAATATATATAAAGTAATTATATAGTACTCTAAAAACATTCTTTAGAAGTTGAAATTTTCCACAGGTTCCACAAATGGCTCTGAGGCACTGAGAAGAGCCATCATAATTCCTACATTAGCCTGACTGAGTGCAGTTACAGTGGTCTCAGTACAGACCTCAGCCATTTCATGCTTGTCTAAAATAATCACCTCCAGACATTTTCGTATGAAATGGCTCTGCCTCTCTCCTCTGCTATCAAAACACTTTCTTCCAACGTATCGGCTCTCTAAATGCTGAAGAGAACAAGCTGCAAAAGACCAACTTCTGCAGGCAAAAGCCTCCCATTATCATTACAGTATCTCTTCTGCGCTGTGTTTAGTTTGACCCACTTATCAAGAAGCCATCGTCTGAGCCACTTCACTGAAGCTAAAGGTCAAAACTGTAGTGCCAAATCCCATCCAAAGCCACAACTGCAATCCCAGAGGCTTCATTCTGATAGAAGTAAGGGCAGCACAGATACACTGATTTAAATGCCTGTAACTTGGATAAGACGCAGGCTGTTATCAGAGTTCTCAATTTTTCTCAGTTATAGCTTTTCCTTGCCTTTTCTGCCCCTTTCTCTTCCCTTTTATTCCCTTTCCTTCTCTCTCTTCCTCTCCCTCTCCTCCTTTCTTTTCTTATTTTTATGCTGAAAAAGTTGCGCCCTTTAATCTCACCTTTTTCTTTCTCAGAGAATAGGCAACACACAGTTTTTGGTATACTGTCAATTTAGAAACTGGCCATCAGAAAGATATGAAAAAAAGAGAACAACCCTTCCTTAAGGCAACATCTTATTTGGAAACTGCCCTAAAAATTGCCGGTCACCTTAGAACCATCCTGGCAACTCTACAATTAGTTGCCTCTGGTGGAGTTTGCCTCTGTGACATTCACGTCCCTTTGAAAGAAAGTGGTTTTACTCCCTTATTTCGAAAATGGCCAAAAATACCCATGTCTGCTGGATATCAGTGGTGTCCTTTCAACACCAGTGACTCAACACCACTCAGACACGTTAAGGAAGAAGCTGGGAGAGGCTTGTTTGACAGCAGCTGTCAAACGCAACCTGTAACATAATGCAACCTGCTTCCAGTGGAAAAGGGAAGGAAAAGGGAAGAGAAAACTGAAAGCGTGTAAACTGGAGAGAAAAGGAAAAAGCACATCCATTACAACTTCAGTGTACTGCAACAGAGATGCATCTTCTTTTCTTAACTGGATTTTTGTTTAAGTAGAAGATGGTTTAATGTGCCTGTGGGAACAAGCTGCTTGTCGACAACTGCGCTAACACACAGCTTTCAAATGGTTTAGAAGACCTTAACTGTGTAAAACATTTCTGACTGGGTACCTGGAAAGATGTAAGCACCATTTTAAACCCTGAACAGGTGACAAATGGCAGAAGTGTATTAAAAGGGGCTTCAGAGTTTGCAAACTCAACAGATAAGTAATTCTGCTGAGACCCAGCAACAAGGAAAAAAGAGCCCCGTCTTGTTTTTGCTGTTTTGTGTTTTAACTCTCCAAGACTACAAGTCAGCTGTTTCATCGAGTAAATTGTGTCTGAGGGCAGCACAGCCCCATGCAGACAGGTGGCTTAAATACAGTAGGTAATAGAACTGTTGTGCTAAGCTACTTTTACACAAAAAACACCTTAACAAGAGCTCTGCGCCCCTAAGTCACCGTCCACCTGTTCCCAGAGGTTGATACATGATACTTGGAGCTTCAGGATTCTAGTCTGTCTGAGAAGAACAATACAGAATGCTGTAATAATTCTAGGTGTGAAACTGGGATTACTAAAAGAGAGGTGTTTTCTTTAAAGGAGAATGTAGTCCCCGTTGGGATTTCTGTTTACTTGCTGTCTTGAAAAGAAGACTTTTCACTAAAGTAAGGAAGGGATTTTAGGCCTCTGTCTAAGCCACCTGTTGCCTCAGCCACAAATAGATACATACATCTTAATATGGATTACACATTAAAAAGTAACACGTGTTATGCACATTCATACAGGATGTATCTATATGCATTGTATAGATATTTATAATCAGTTCGTCCTTGGTTGAAACTGTCTATTACAGTTACAAGAGATGGGTGTCCGCTTAAATGCTCCACAGCAGGTTCCCACCGTAAGAACTTTGCAGGTGTGCTCCCCTGCATCAGCCTAAAGCTAGATAAACAGAAACACCGTGGTGGTTTGTACAGGGCCTGGCACGTAAGCCCCTCTTGTCCCTCCCCAGCACAGCAGCATGCCCGTGTAACAAGATTGTGTGGAACCAGTGACAGGGACGTGAGATTCTGATCTGGGCTCCTTGCTGCTGCGATACAACAAACAGCACAGCATGTCAAGCTGCATACGGCCACCAAAACTTACAGAGCACTTGCACAGACATTGTGCTGTTGCCCTGACAAGACCGCCCGCTGCGCTCCAGGGAAAGCCTTCAGGAGACATGTGCTGTCTGCAAGGCCCAGCTCCCCAGAAGCAAAGGGCTTCACTCCTCTCTACTGTAACTTCAAGGGAATTGAATGAGATTCTACAGAGATGAGTATTAACTAGCCAGCTGCCCCAGCATAAGCAGGAACTTCTTTTATTCCACTGAGCCAGCTAGGTAGGCAGCAAGGGGAAAAAAAAGAGCACCTCACTCTCCTGCCAGTCCTACGAGATAAAGATAGAAATACAACATACTCTGAGGTTGTACTGCAATCCTGCAAACCCTTCCACAGTGATAACAGGCATTTATCAGACCCAGGGCTGTCAGCAGCTTCAGACACCGTCTCCAGGAAAGCGGCCGAGGCGCAGGCAATGGGAGGCCCTTGAGTCTCTGCAGATGGCTCTGGGCTATGCAGCAAGGAACAAAGCCTGACCCCTTCCTGTCACCCCCTTCAGATCATGGTTTAGTAGGAGGCTGAAGACTCCTACCTTTTTCCCAGAGAGAAAATTTCTGGAATATTTTGTCCCCTACAGAATTATTTCTACATGCCCACAGGGCCTGCATCCTCAGTTCCTGATAGGACCTTACTCAGAGAATTACACTTATTTCTCCTATTTCAGGAAGCCCCAGGAACAAGATTTAAACCACACCAAGTTCACTGTGATACAAAGCTAACAGGTTAAACAGCGATGGCTTGTTTTTGTGTTGCATTTTCATGAAGCAAGGCTGAAGCTATCCGTTCCCCTCACAGTTCTAACAAGGGGCATATTTTCAAACGATACAAAAAATGACTGCACCAACATGTCAGTGAGAACATTCGGCTATCAGCATAACTTGTCGTGATATGTATAGACAGCACAGCACTGAGAACAGCAGCTGTTACCAAGGCAAACAGCTGAAATAAAAGAGGAAGAAAGGCGGCTTGCAAATAACCGCCTTTGCTAGTCCAAATGGCTCTTAGTACTCTTTGTGTAAAGACACACTGTTGTTAACATCTGCTTGAAGTTAATATAAAGAGTTGTTTGCAAACAGCAAAGCTGGTAAGCACCTGCTGCTTTAGGAAAGATGAACTTTTGTGGGTATATAACGTGCCATTTTATCCCCAGCAGCGCTCATAAACACCACCCTATACAGAAATGAATGGACTTTGTGAAGAGCACTTTAGTTGAAATTGGATAGGACTATACACAAGTATTGCCAGATGCCAGAACAGTTTAAGAGTCTGGTTCAGAAATATTCTAGAGCTTGAGGGCCTAAGTGGTCTTAGAAAGGTGACTAAGAAAAGGAAACCAATTTCCAGTGACTTAGGTTGATAACATGAAGGTCTATGCATTAATAGGGGTCAAAACTAATCAGAAAAGAAAGTGCCTGGAGCCACTCCTCTAGTCTGGCTTTAAAACTGCCCTTTGCATGAGCACGTTTGAGTACAGCACAGATCCCATCTCCCTGGCATGCAGGGAATGCAAGAAGTGCACAGTGTTTTCTGCATTTCCAGTTCACTTGTGCCTTCCACCCCCTTGTCTTCCTGAGCCACTCTTCCCACAAAAAAGATTCACATTGCTCGAACATTGGCTTGATTTCTGTCAGGTAAATCAAAATGGAAAAGAAAAGAAGATAAAAGCTAGAGTGAGATTGAGCCCTTCTGTACAGCGTATGGCTGCACACTAGACAGACTCATCTGCCTTTTCCATGCTGTTCTATTTCAGTTGGGGATTGTCATACTGGATGCATCCATTCCGTAAGATGGTAGATCTACAGTGGAGCAGTTAGTCCTGGCCTTTTCTTTAGCAGTCTTTTTTGACTTTGACTTGCCCTTTGACTTTGCTTAGCCTAAGTTATGAATGTTTGCAGTTTCTGGAATGCCACTAGATTTTCAGATCCTAACCATGGATGTTCAGACATAATTGAAAATATCACAATGTTCTGTTAGCTTGTGTAGCTGTAACTCAGGTCATAAACAAGAATTTGTCATGGAGGAGAAAAGTTAAGAAAAAAGGTTCAATCCATCTCTTATTTCTGTGACTCCACAAGACCATGACAAAAAATAGGGTGGATGGCTGAACCCCAGCTGTCTTCCGAGACCTTGTGACAGCTCCTGTACTGTTATTAGATGTAACTCAAAATCTTTTGAGCTTTGGAAATAGCCACTGACTTAAGTGGATGGACAGGCTTGTAAAGAAAAGAGGAGGCAGACGGGCAGAATGAGTGCAAGGGATAAATTTTTGTTTCCTACTATTGAAACTCTCTCAGAGGAGTAGGATGTCTTCACACCTATGGTCAAGGATTGAAGTTTTTGACTAGACTTGGCTTCTCGTCAATCCATACTGCTGTAGAAGGAGAACGTGCTTCTAATTGCCCAGATCCTTTCCCACCCCTGCCCTTTCCTGAAAAGTAAAGACATTCTCCAGTCACACAAGACCATGTCGAAACCTGATTATTTTAAATCCTTGTTTTGTTCGTGTTTTCACTAGAATATTCTTTCAGAGTTCTGAGATAGGGATCACCCACTTCCCACAATTAAATTTCTCTGAGTTGTTCTTCTACTTTGGTTACTAGACATTCCCTCACTTTTGCCCCTGTTTGGAACACTGTCCTTTGATTCACCGCTCAGCAGCATCATTTGAGCCTGGAAGCTCCTGCATAGATTAGTGTTGGCCTTCACTTTAACACTTGAAGGAAAGAGATGGGCAGAGTGACCCACCATGCTGTGTTCTATGAAGAATATCCAAACAACTCCTTCATCTTTGCAGCCTTTGTGGAATTTAATTGGTGTTAATTACAAAAGAACATCAGCTGCTTCTGCTTCTAGGTGACAGTTGCTCCTCAAACAATGACTCTTTCACACATAAGTTTCTGGAAAATCACTGTACTATTTTTATGCAGGTGGAAGGTAGAAGGTATGTTTGGGAAATTAGATGTCCAAATTTTTACCTCAAGCCACTAGTTATTAAGCACTACTGCCAGTACTACCATTAATCTACTCACTTAAAGCATACATAATTCATAGCTGCATGTTCACACTGCAGTGTGAATGGTGAGTGCCATTTCTAGGTAGCTGAGTATTTTAAAAAGCCCTGCAAATGCGATGTTCATAATTCTGGATAACCAGGACATAGTGAATTCAGTTGCTATGGTTGCAGGCAACAGATAGGGAAGATCTCTATTGCACCTCAGGCAGCAGTAGCTGATTGTGCCACTAAATCCACTTACATTCATTTTTTACTATAGTAATTCACAGTTGTGCTGACTCTGCTGCAGATAACATTACTGGCATGAGCACAGGCAGAAGGACAGGCGCTGTAAATCGAGGGCCCAGTGGGGGAGTTGTCCCCAGTCTAAAATAATTACCTGTAATTACTAAGTGTGTATGCAGAAATGCCCAGAGTTAAATGCATCCGTGCAACAATGAAATGTCTCAAAGAGCAGTCAGCATCAGAATCTGGTTCTGGTATATCTTGACAATAAATGATAACCAATTCCAAAAGGGGATTCTCTCCTTTTGTTTACATTTGATTAAAAACATTTAATAGCACAGGGGAGAACTCATTGCCTTTGAGATCCCAGATCAGAAACAATTAGTCTGTGCTACTACATCAGCTCTGTTACTCACCTGAGTACCAGGAACTCAATGAGTCTTTTTGTGCAGTTTTAGTGCCACCAACGTGACAAAGAATCGCAATGTATTTATGACTAACATATTCCATGCACAGCTCCCTTAAATGGAAGAGTACCTATATGCTGAAGGTCCATGTGCCAAGAGAAGGGTTACATTAAGATGTTAATTAATGCTATTATTACCTTTCCATGCTACTCAATTTAGGGTCATACAGACTGAGAGGTTTGAATGCAGTTAGCTACTCAAATGTGCCAGGCTTTTTTTTTTTTTTTCCCCTTAAAGCATGTCTGAAGAATAAAAGAAGCACCTCAGCCCCTTCCCCATTATCAGTTTGAGGTCACAAGCCAAAACAAGTTTGCTCTTAAAATATAGCTGCAGATTTTACTCCTGTGAGACACTCGAACCAGATGGATACTTTGATGTTTTAGTTCAGTGGAAAGCAGAAATTGGTGGCATCGTAAACAATTTAAAATAACCTCTGAGTCCAGCTAAGCAATATCTATTTCCAGTATTGATTACCTGGGATGCATTTTTAACAACTGGTATCTCTTAACAAAGGTAGCCAACTAGAAGAGTCGTGACTCCGTAAGTCTCTGTCATCTTTCCACTGTACCTGCCCACCTAATAAATATGTATTGGTGCCACGCACAACATCTGTCTAGGCAGCTAAAATCATCAGAACCAACCTAATTTTTCACAATGGTTCTTACAAAACAGGCTCTGCTCTTCTGCAGAGATGCTGGCTAGATGAGCGATTTCTGGAATCAGAGTGACACTCAGTGGCAAGACAGGAAAAGTGATTCTCAGTTTCTCAGATTCTATCGTTTCTATTAGTAGGACGCATAAAATTTTAATCAGCTCATTATCAGTATTTCCTGTTTGTTTGATAATATTACATATGAGCATTACCATTCAGACCAAAACATTTACTTTTGATTATGCAAACTAATAGAATGATTGGATTACTTACTTTATCAAGGCCCCCTCACTCATAATTCATGTGCTGTGATCTCCTGCAATTGAAAAAAAAAATAATTTGAGAAATCAAAAAATACTGAATTTCATAAATAACCAGCTTGAATCACCGTAGCTTTGCAGTCTTCTACAATCTGAATCTTTGTAGATTGCTTCAACAGTCTGAAGAACAGCATTTTACAGCTGTTATACAATTTAGCATCTTGCATATGTACAACTGACGGTTCCTGTCCCTCCCAGTTATTTTTTAAACAAAACTTCTGTATGTTTCTGAACACACAACAAGTTACAGTTTACTGAATATAGTATCTGGAAAAAAAAAAAAGAGAGACATTTTCACTTTTATGTATGAGAAGTGTTTACGTATCGCATCTCATGTAAATCATGTGGAATCTTTGTTATTAAAGATGTTTAATAATAGTCTCAACAAGCATTTCATATAAATAGTTGAGGTGGAGTAGTTCTGCAGCAGAGTGGCAGCGTGGACTGCCTGCCCTTCCAGCCTTGCTCTCATTGATGCAAGGAAAGATTCACAGTGCTATTTTCACTTACGTTGCTAGAAGTTCTTCTGAACCTGTGGCTGCCTGGCGTCAATGAAACTCACAGGATGTTAATAAGTAAGAGCTATCATAATACAATGGTCCTTGAAAAATTGTATTTAAAAATAATTTCCGTCTGTTTCACACAGGGTCCTGTTGCCTCACCCATGTCCATGAGATCTGTTCTAACCAGTGGGTCATGCCTCTCTCCACCACCTCCACCACCACCGCCTCCACCCGGACCTCCTCCCATCTTCGATACAGAAACCCCGAAGGATGAAGGAACAGCATCTCGCTCAGCCCTGTTTGCACAGCTTAACCAAGGAGAAGCAATTACCAAAGGTCAGGAGAAAAGAAAGCAAATTTTGACCCTTGAGTCAAACTACGTCAACAGCTGCTGTATGTACTGACCCAAATTCCACCAGTGTTTTTAAGTGACATTTAGGCAGCTCAGACCTCACTGAGTCAGCTGGATGAAGCTGCATACCGAAACCTCCTTTAGAACTAACAGCACTCAAAATTTTTCAGCGTTCCTGAAATTCACACCATTTATTTCAAAGTCTCCATTTACTTTTAATGCAACCAAACTAAACATCTTCAATCCACAGTAGCCAGTGAACCTCAAAGCAATCCGAATTTATTCCTGTTTCTGATCCACAGTCAGTGTACCAACCTGTGTCAAAATGTGTGCTATGTTAGGTGGAAAGGTATGGCTTGCAGATCAGTGTGATAAAACTTTTTGTATTAATACTGGATAGCTTAAGTTAAAGTGGATGGCTGTGAATTGAAATACTTACCATTGATATATCTGCCTTTTGTGCTGTACGGCTAGCTCAAAGTAGAAAAAGAATCTCTTTTATGGATGTAAAAATACGCAATAGCAAGCTCACAGAGCTCTCTGCAGACAGAGAGGGACTAAAAGACCGCTGCATTTCCTGTTATAGATTTTAAGGCAGCCCATCCACAGTAAAAGAGCTCTTATGTAAGTGGCTAAAAATATCTAGGCAGTTACACTTGAGGTGGTTACCCAGGCAAAGCAGGAGGAAATAAGAAATGTAAATTCATAGGATAACGCAACACAATTGCAAATGATTTAGATAGTATCTTCCTTATTTAAATATGAATAGCCTTAGGATAAGAGAACAGACTCTCTTTTATAACCACCCTTTCTTTTCAAGGGCTTCGCCATGTCTCTGACGACCAGAAGACTCACAAGAACCCAGCCCTACGTGCCCAAGGCCCACCCGCTCGTTCTCCCACAAAAAGCCATACTCCGAGCCCCACCTCCCCCAAGAACTCCCCGCAGCAGAGTCATGCCCCTGTCTTCGAGCTAGAGGGGAAAAAATGGAGAGTGGTGAGTTCCTGTCACACTGCTGAAATGCACAGTGCACATCACAACACAACTTGAGCACTGAGCATCCTGCAAAAGGCCTTCCATGATCAAGATGCAACAAATCGAAGTCGCAGCTAAAATGGGCTGATTCCGCACTACCCGGCCTTGCTGCAGCTTAGCCATTATTATTCTCTAGGATCCAAAGTTAATTCATTTGTCTCTGGGAATCTAAGACAATTCATCTGAACCAGAGAATGTCAAAACCAACATATAAATTCTAGCAAAACCAGACAGTGCCCCAGAAACAAATCCAATGGAGAATTCCAATTAAAATCCCTTCTTGCAGGCCACTCTTGTGAGAAAACATTATCAGCACAGAGCACTTTTTCCATCTTTGTTAACCAGTGGAATTATACATTTATTTTTCATCACTCATTCCATGCAAGGACCTCTCCCATGCTCAAAAGTGCAGAAGTGTTTTCTTTTTGCTCAATCTACAGATGGCAAAAGGTAGCTTCACTTAAAGCTTGGGAGTTAATTTATGGAGGTATATACCAAAGCATCTGGGAGTGAAAAGTCACGTCACTGTGCTGGCTAAAAGAGGGAGGAAACAGCATGCAATTTAGTCATGCAAAAGTTTAAATATGCAGTCACTGCTGGGGAGTAAAGTTTGCACGAGGTGCAGTCACAATTTGCCAATGTTATTTTGCATTAGGGTTATATTACCTGGAACTCTTCTTGCAGACCCTTTGCCTTTCCTTGGCATCCATAGAGTGCAAACGTCCTTTTGTGCTTCATAATGAAGGAAAATTTCTTCACATATTCCTCCTTATTGCTTAAGGAAATGCCTGCACCCGTTCAGAATACACTGTATGGACCCCTAGATAACATTACTGGGAACGAAAACTTGGCGTGGCCTTCAAGGTACGGATTCTAAGTTGGATGAGAGCCAAAGAACAGTTTTGTGAGTGCATTCTGATCTGGCTGTAAGCACAATGTCTTTGCTGCCAAACCAATGTTTTTTGTCTTGGTCTATGCCAAGTTCTTCGGACCTGCAGCTGTAAAATATGCACACCTTACCACCAAGGGCTGAGTTAGGTGAAATGCCCAGTCACCAATCAGATCAGATTTTTAAGCCATCAGAATGATATCCTTCTGTTGTAGTGATGCAATGACTTGAGGATACACTGTACTGAACTGTCTGACTGCTAGCTAGTTAAAGGTAACCAAATAAATAAACTTTCTTCTGAAATAGGAATATCAAGAGGATAAGAATGACCTGGTCATTACCAACACTGAGCTCAAGCAAGTGGCCTACATCTTTAAGTGTGACAAATCTACGCTGCAGATAAAAGGAAAAATCAATTCAATTACTATCGGTGAGTGGATAGCTCAGCTGAGCTTTAAATGCCAATCTCGAAAAAAACTGACTTATGTGATTAATAATGCATCTGAATCATTCCATTCATCTGAATGGACTGATCACCAGAGCTCAGCTATGCTGTACAAGACTGGGAACTTTTGTACTTGATGCAGCTGGTGTGCATGTATTTGCTTTTTTCTTGCTTTTCTTGTTTATGATTGTTTTTGTTTTAGACAACTGTAAAAAGTTTGGCCTTGTGTTCGACAACGTTGTGGGAATCGTGGAAGTGATCAATTCCAGAGATATTCAAATCCAGGTAAACATCTGTTTGAAAATAAAAGAGAAAGAGAACAACCAGAAAGAAAAAGCCCAGCATGTAGCTACAAGACATCATCAAAAACTCACATTAGCACACCAAGAATAAGAGACTGGTGCATCTAAACCTATCTTAATATGCAGTAAATTCCAACGATGTATTTAGAAAGTGCCTATGAAGACTACTGAGCGTTACTGAGGAAACTTAATTTAGTCCAGCACTTTCTGGTTCCAGTGAAACTGAGAGATCTACGCATTTGAATCACAGAATGGCTTGGGTTGGAAGGGACCTTAAAAATCATCTAGTTCCAACCCCTGCCATGGGGAGTTTTAGTACTTCCGGGGGTATTATTACTTCCAGCCTTAATTTTGTTGCTTTCATGCTAAACAGCTCCTGAAATTGAAGTTTAGCAGTGCTTCAAATTCTGGCAGTCAGCTGATTAGTTTCTAAGCCCAGAAGGCGGTTCTATTTTTTTTTTCCCTCTCAATGTAAACATTCAACATAAAGTGAAAGTAGGCTCTCGGATTTCAAAACTCTCCCCTGTCAGCAACATGACACGCTACATGAGTAGGTAATGTAAACACTTGCCTAGAAATGGGCTGTGAGTCTCTTCTGGCTTTGCCCCGGATAACTGGTGAGTACAGCTTTATCAGAAAGCATCTTCCTTTGTGGTTCTCATGAAATGAAAACATTTTTTAGTCCATACATTACCCTCTCTATAGGGAACACTGCCCTGTTCTAAGTACAGACAGTCGGCCTGACATTTACAGCACTTCACTCATTCAGCTCCAAAGAGGTCTAACTGTGCACACATGATCAAGAAATGCCTCTGGGATGTTTTATTTTAAGCGGAAAATAAATTAAATGTGAATTAACTGATATTAAAATGCCAGTCTTCACAGAAGGTGAGGGCTCTTGCTTAAAAGGATGTGCCTGCAGTAAGGCATTAAACACAGACGGTCCTGCTCCGTGCTTCAGAAATACTGGTTGCAGCCACCACAGGAAAAAATAGCAAGATTTTTTTTCCTGTTTTGAACCTCTTGCAAGTGACTGAACGTTGCTACCAGCTGTGCATCATCTTCTGAGTGGTAACAAGCAGTTTTATTCACCGTCACTACAGGTCTTGTTATGGCACAGGCAGCTAAGGATCCCAGGCAGTTGAGAGTTTTTTAAAAATAAATAGATTATTTTTATCATTACCGCTAGAACTGTTCATGAAAGATGAAAAACTCATATGTAAGGAATAGCAAAACCACAGGTTGTCAATATTCAAACAAAGGGGAAATATCTTTACTACGAACAGAAATTCTTTTGATTAAGCAGGTTCTATGAATATTGCACAAGGTTTCGATGCCATAGAGCAGAGTGGCGTTCCACTTAAGAGTCTGGCTACAGGCTGCCTGATTCTGCATGGTCTGAGCATGCCAAGTGCTGAGAACCTCAGTTTTCTCAGTATTTTGAAGACCTGAGCTCATAAACTGCAAATATATTATACATTAATGCAGCAAATTTCAGTACATTGACCCTACAGATTTTTCTATGGTTACTTCAGTGCCATACTCCTTGGCTCTCCTTTCTCCCAGTGACATTTTATCTTGCCTGATGTTTGTAAAAATTTGTTCCCCTTTTGCCCTCTATTGCACGAGATCCTGCTAAAGAGAGGAAAGATCAGGTTAGGATGCACTGGTCCCTTACATAGATCAGACTTCAGGAGCGGGGTGGGACGCAATGGACAGACCCTTGCTCCTTGTTTGCTGTCACGTTTAAGGAACTGAAGCTGAAATTATCCTCTGTAGGGAAACAATTGATCCCAGCATGAACTAATGATTGAGCACATGGTGGAGGGGTGTGGCTGGCCTGGGGAACACAGGTGCATCACTTGCACCTGTGACCGGAAGGGGTGGA
>WBMW01005868.1:565393-627517 GCA_013396635.1 Penelope pileata
GAAGCTGGAGCTTGAAGGAGCTGGATGAAGAAGCTCAAGAGAGAAGAAGCTGGAGAATGTAAGAGAATTGAAGAATGGCGTAGTCATGAGAGTTTTTGGGACCCTTTTTTCCCGTTACATCCTCCTAACTTGAACGAGAGAGAGATTTTTTTTCATTAGCAAGTAGATATCTGTCACGCGTTGTTATTGTTTTATAGCTCAAAATACCCTTTGCCCCTTTGATACACTGACTAGAGGGTACTGCTGTGCCTGGTTTCTGCCAGAGAGGGCAGGAGGAGAAGGAGGAATTTTTACAGACAACCGTGAGTCAGCCAGCTAGCCAGGTAGAGATCTTTTAAGCTGTAGAACTGTAAGCATGAGGAGATTTATTTCCTTCTCTCTCCCCAGGTAAATCTTGTGCTTGCTTTTAAAGTGACATAAGAAATACCTTATAAAGATTTAATTAAATTGATCTTGGTACTTTTTTAGAATGGCACCTTGCCTGAAGGGGATCAAAACCCTTTCTTGTTGTGTGCTATAAAAGCTGAAAGGGTTTTGAAGTCTTTAGAATGCATCACAAAACACTTCTGCTGTATGCTGAGGTTCTTCCTTTGCCCAAGATGGGCTGGAGTTGATGTGTTTGATTTCTTACCAGGCTTGCTGATGAACAAGGTGAACACTAAGTATCAGCACAAAAGCATCACTGGAAGTAGAGAGAACGGAGAAAGCACTTTCATCAAACTGCACATTAAAACTGCTGTATATCACAGGCTTGCTGTTGTGTCTAGAGCTTTGTTAGCAGCAGCAAGAACTTTCAGTGCCTAACAGAGAGCTTCTCTCTCAAATACAAGCACCATGAAGGCAGCCGACAAACAGATCAGATCTTGATGGCCAAGATTAGACCTGGCAGGCAATATGAATTTTATTAGTAGTATCTTTGTTTGATTTTTAAGGTTTGCTAATAAATGTTTCATTTTGCAGGTGATGGGGAAAGTGCCAACCATTTCTATTAACAAAACAGAAGGCTGTCACATCTACCTCAGTGAGGAATCATTAGATTGTGAGATCGTGAGTGCCAAGTCCTCTGAGATGAACATCCTCATCCCCCAAGATGGAGATTATGTAAGTGAGCTTATTTTAAAAGATTTTCTCCCTCTAGCCAACCAGTCTTGGTAGCTACAACTGCTAGGAAAGTAAGAGCTAAAATACCACACATACTAACATCACCAAAAAAATGATTCAAAACAACTGAATTTCTATGTACCATTATCTCAGCTGTCAGTGCAGAAAGAAGACTTTTTTTGGTTTTGTTTTTTTGTTTTTTTTGTGGGGCACAGATATCCAAGATTAGACGTTATTTCTTCCCATTTTGATAGGTGATGGCTTCATCTCCTGCCCGTTTAATTTTCTTTTTTAGACTGGTACCTAAACATAATCTCCCAATGAAACTCACTTCACACATTATATGAGAGCACTCTGCCTGAAGAGGATGATGCTAAAGCTAAGATAAATGTTTTACATCTACAGCTGAAATAACAGAGTATTATTTACTTGTTTTTTCCCCTAAAGCTGTTGATACATGGGCAGCATCTGTAGAACTTTTTCTAGTATTGTTCTTAAATGTCACTTAAACATGAGGTGTGCATTTCTTAATGCAAAGACCCCTTTTTTGTTCTAGTAAGACTTTCATACTGGGCTGTCCAGCATTTCTAGTAAAGCCATGATGCTCTGTCACTTCACACTCTAGCAAGGGAACACGCAGGTAAAGCATGCTTGTAATAGTTCAACAGAGCAGTTTGGAAACTGCACGGAATGACTCCCGACAGAACTTGAATTCGTCATAAATCTTTCACTCTGGGATATTGTACGGAAGAAGGGCTTAGGCTTTATAAAAGAAAATACGTGACAAGAGAATTTGCATGCTCCACATTTCCAAACGTGAGTACTGGATGCTCATCTTCAGACAACGAAAAAGGGACTGATTTTCAGTGAGTACGTAAGCATCTGATTCTTAAAAAAAAAAAAAAACATCCCTTTGAGCCTCTCCTCAAATCACCAACATCATCTGAAATTGGTGGCTATCAAAACACCATGAGATTTAAACAAAAAAGTCCCTCCCACCACACTTTTGTCCTCTGGAAACTGAGGAAGACCCAACACTGAATATATGGAATGGAAGGAAACTTTCTTCAAGGTTCTGCTTTGTTCTGTGTATCCCACAAGGGATGCCGTGTCTCTTGAAGTATATCACATGTAAAATGATAGGTTGCTATTTTATTCTTCTGTATTATATCGTTGTTTTCGTTCTTAAAATAGTCTCCTCACCAAATCTCCACATCAAAATCCTTTCTAATGTCTTCCAGGCCAGTCACTGATGGAATCTGAAGTCATTTTGGACATAATGTTTATTTACTTAGTAGTTCCAAAGAATGGTGTGAGAAAGATTATTACAAAGGAGTACCGTATCGAGGCTTTTTGAAACTGGGTAGCAGTAAGGCTCTTTCCTGTGTGGCATTGAAAAACAGCTTCCTAGGGTAATGAGGAAGGCCTCTCTGTAATCCTGGCGTGTCTGAGCTATCAATGCTTTCCCAGTCATGTAGCACTAATAGTATTCCGACGGTTTTCATGAGGTATCCACTGTTTATCTAACCATCATTGTTGCTTTTGTTTCTTACCAGAAAGAATTTCCGGTTCCTGAACAGTTCAAGACAGCATGGGATGGATCTAAGTTGGTCACTGAACCTGCAGAGATTGTGGGTTAACCTCCTAACACCACACAGCACTTGCTGACTGTGATCAGACCGTAGCCAGCATAAACAAAGCAGTAAAGAACTAGAAATAGCAGTAGTTCCTACTGCTGCGATAGGCCTTCAAGCATTAGCTGTGCATGCTAGAAACAATAACTCATCTGGCACGCTTTTGTTAGGCATCTCAGTATTTCTCAAGTTTCCACAGTTTGCCTTCACTTACAGTTTTAATTCTCAATGATGTCATGTGAATGTAATGGATTGAAACCCCCACCTTCCACTCACGTCGTTGGTTTGAAATACTTTATACATGAAGCCAAAATACTGCATGGTACTCTTGGTTATCATATTGCTTCCGTGCATTCCTTTTTATGTTTCTGCTAATCAAAAACAGCGCTAAGACTCCGAGATGTTTATTTTTACCTTTTAAGATATTTCTGTATGATGCAGTAGAAGTGTACCCCTAGAGAGAACTACTTGCAGTTCCATGTAGTTCTGTGGCCATCTTTTTTTTTTTTTTTTTTAACACCCAAGCAAAAAAGGATAACTTTCAGCAATACATTTTGCTAGTGGAAGATGGAAATATATGATATTTTAATCAAACACTTTTCTAATATGTATATTTGAAGATCCCTATGTTTTCAGTGAAATAAGATTTTATTATGGTCCACACAGACTTGCTGCTGCCCTCTCATTTCTTGCAAGTCAGTAATTCTTTTGAAATTAAAGCCTCATCTAAGCTAAAACCTTGCAGCAAATCACTTGAAAGTTTTTTGCTCCTCAGATATCTTTTTTTCTTGTTTTGGAGACAATCTTTCATGCTTTAAAATTTCACGTTGCATCTTGCATCCTGTTGAGCAAACTGAGAGAGGCACATGTCGGGTATCACTTAGTTTGCTTGTTAGCGTTCCTTTAAAATCTATCGTAGCTATTGCAGCTCCTGTTCATTAAAATATCTTTCTGTTCCTTCCCTGCCCTAGTAAGACTTACTCAGTTACAACTACTTCCATGAAGCAAAGCCATAGATTTACGTCACACCCGTTGAGCCCAAATAAAGCCCCTGGTTGGCCCTTTGATTCTACTTTCTACGGTCCCTATTGTACGTGCTTTTTTTAACAAAGCTGGAGTGTTGTATACATTTGTACTATTTCAGCACATAGTACAATAAAATTTTGGAACTTTGCAGTCAGCATATGTTTTTGACCACTTGTAATACTTTGTAATGGTGAAATCAAAGTGAGATGCTTGCAGAGCTAGTTACAAGCGAAATTTTGTGCCTAATTTACCTTGAAAGTACATTAATCCTTGAGGGTTTTTAAGTACCTTTGATTGTAAACCCTATATAATACAACAGTAGTGCTCGTTCTGCAAGGTTTTGCTATCTGATGTTTAATCTATATGTATAATGTGTTTGCCTTAGCACATACCATTTTTTCAACAGTAAACTTCTTATGAAATAAAAAGGAAAATGTACTTGTTTAAATACAAAGTTGTTCAGAGCTTGCTGTACCGTACTGTTTGCCTGATACGCTCTCCCCATCGTAAATGCCTTTCCAAAAGCTCAATTGAGAAGCACAGCTGCTCCTCCCGTTTCGCTAAACATCATCACGTCTGCTGCCAGCACCCACCTGGCAGTGAGCAGTGGCTGTTCTGCATGCTGGCAGATGAACCTCAAGTTCCATGCATATCGCCTTAGTGACAGCCACAGGACCCAGCTGCTCACGATTCTCGTTTTTAGGCACATCTGTATCTTCCACAGATTATGTCTAGGGAGATGATCGTGACCTGCTGTAAGTTTGCCTTCTATTTTTAGCTTTTTCCATTGTTTCCCTATATGGCTTTGGATGTGTCCCTCCTGTGTTAACAAACTCCACAAGCAGCGCGTTCTATATTTCCCGTGGATGTGCTTCATCTCTGAACAATGGCATTGCATACTTGTTGTGATAAAAGGATTGTTGCAGGACTGTTAAATTTTGGAATCATAATCCTAATTTGTTCCGTAAAGCAATCTCATTCTGGAGCGTTCTGAGCTCATGCTTTTATCCAGCACCAGATAGGGATGCAGCCATTACACAAAGACAGGAAGCCAGGGACTGCCTTGGAGGTATGGCACAAAGCAAGTCTCAGATGCTTGCAGACCAACAGGAAGAGGAAGGCCACGAAGATGATCAGAGGGCTGGAGCACCTCCCCTAGGAGGACAGGCTGAAAAGAGTTGGGACTGTTCAGCCTGGAGCAGAGAAGGCTGCGGGGGGACCTGATAGCAGCCTTCCAGTACCTGAAGGGGCCTACAGGAAAGCTGGGGAAGGACTTTTTACAAGGATAGGCAATGACAGGACAAGGGGTAATGGTTATAAACTGGAAGAGGGTAGATTTAGACTAGATATAAGGAGGAAATTCTTCACTGTGAGGGTGGTGAGACACTGGAACAGGTTGTCCAGAGAAGTCGTTGATGCCCCCTCCCTGGAAGTATTCAAAGCCAGGCTGGATGGGGCTTTGGGCAACCTGGTCTAGTGGGAGGTGTCCTTGCCCATGGCAGGGGGTTGGAACAAGATGATCTCTAAGGTCCCTTCCAACCTGAACCATTCTATGATTCTATGATTCATGATTCTACGAAGCAGCGAGGCAGCTCTGGCAGTCTGTGTAATAATACACAGACAAACTCCTGTAGTTGTTCCTAAGGGTTTAGCTCTCCCCTCAAAAGCAAGCTGTGTGAAGGCTGGTTTTCTTGTATGAATCTTCTTTTAAACTTTTCAAGGCAAACTCCCTTGTGTGGAGGCTGCCTCCCTAACACTCACACTCCTGCACCAAGTGCAATTTTTGACTGATTCCTTAACTGGAAGAAGTCCTACACAGCAACACTGCATCTGACAGTCTGACCACACCTGAGAACTTTGTCAGGGAGCAGAGGTTTGAAAGATAAGGAAGAAGGTATTGCAAAAGAGACCCAAACTAATTGCTGGGAACTGGAGAAAAGGCTAACAATGCACACCAGAAAAGTGGAATAGGAAGGAGACTTCCTAAATATACAGACATCTTCTATCCAGTATGCACAGTCAGCTACCTGCCACCAAGCTATAACTGTGTCAGCTCTGATCCTCAAGAAAAATATCTGCCGCATGGTCTTAGTAGTTCGGACTGCTTTCTGCAACTTGTCTTCAGAAATACAAAGGCGTGCTAAATAAAACAAATCCAAGGTTCAGACTCTAGCCTACATGAATTTGGATACAATTAAATGTTAAAACTCCTTTTCTGAAAAGTCCTTGCATACATCTTGAGTCAGAAATAATCAGCGAGCTGCAGAACAATGAGTGATCCCACCCACGATCAGTTGTGTCCAAGTCCTCACCAGCAAGCTTGATGCGTGTTCGATGGCCGACTCTGGGCAGGAACACAGTGCCACATGCTGAGCAGCCCTCGTGCTCCAGCCATCCTTTCTTTTTCCTGCACATTGTCACATAAGATAGGCTGCTTATTTCTGTGTCACTTCTGCACCGCTCTAAGATTGTGCTTATGCTCTAAATCTGTCAAAACAGAAGGCAGTACCCGTGGTGCGTATATTGTTATGGAACACGTGTATGGTGCAATTAGCCCATTCATTTTCATTTTCTCTCCTTTGGAGATCTCCAGAAGCTGCCTGGACGTGGGCCTGGGCACCCTGCTCTGGTGGCTCTGCTTGGGCAGGGGTGGGAGCAGAGGGACCCAGAGGTGCCTTCCCACCTCAGCCATCCTGTGGCTGTGTGAGATCTGTTAGTCATTCAGAACATTGCTTACCCAGAATCAGGGGAAGTATCGAAGCAGTGCCTCCACGCATCCACCAGATGGCAGAGACCAGCCGGCAGCAAACCGCGAGCTCCTATTGACAACCGCGGGGCTCCAAGGGCCGTGCGTGCTGCTGACCTGACCGCTGGGGAGCTCCCTCACAGACTGTTCTGGTTTTGAAACGATCGTCTTGGCAAAGGGAGAAGGTTTCAGCGGGGCCGATAAGGAAGAAGAATGAACACCTACTTGGTGGGAAAGATTACTTCGAGATGGTTTTTTGAACACCGCTACGCAAATTTCCATTAAAAGCACACAATCAAAAAACTGACCGGGCTGGAAACTAACAGCTGACAGAGCTGTTGGAGACAGAAGGGTGACCAACCTCAACCCTGCGTTTCAAGACCACGAATCATCCCAGCGTTCTGGGAAAGACCTCGCCCCTTTCTGACGTCCGCAGCCCCAGGGCCGCGCCCCTCACGGGGAGGCGGGAGGCCAGCGCCCCTCAGCGCGCTCCGGGCGCGGGGCGGCACCACCGCCCGCCCTGAGGCGGCGCGGCGCGGCCCGGCCGCACGGTGCCGTTGACGGGGACGACGGCTCTACCCGCGCCCACCCGGGGTGGCTGAGCCGCCGCAGCCCGCCCCACGCAGCCCCACAACGCAACGCCTATGACCTGGCGCAAAGCCCCTCCCCGCCCGCTCCCCTCGCTTCGAGGGCGACTTGGGCCCGCCCGCCCAGAGCACGGCCCTACCTCGCCTCTAGGCGATACCATCTGAGCAGGGAGGGGGGAGGAAACCTGGCCTCTCCCAGCGCTCAGTAGCGGAGGGGTTCGCCAGAACGTGGGAGAGCCCGGGCCGAGCACGCGGGGTGTTCGTCCTCTTTCTCTGTCGTCGTCCCCCCCCACCTCCTCGCGCAGTGGGACGGGCGAGGCGCCTCCCTGGCGCACGCGCGGTACGGGCGGCGCTCAGTGTCAGAGGCGATGCGGGAGATGGCGGAGCTCGGCGCGGAGCCGGGCCCGTCTCGGAGCGGCGCGGGGGCGTCGGCGACGGCGGTCGGGGGCGCCCAGGAGAGGAGCGACAGCGGTGGGGAGGCCGCTCCGCCGCCGCCCCGCTCCCCTCAGGGCGGNGCAGCAGCGGAGCCCCCCGGGAGGCGGCGGGGCGGCCCGCAGGTGAGTGGGGAAGGCCGAGGGGGTGGTCCCGGGCCGGGCCTGCACGGCCCGAGCTCGGCCGGCGGGAGGGCGGGGTGCGTGGGCTGCGGCCGGCGTTGGTGAGATGGTTTTGCGTCCTTTAACAAGGTAGAAGGGGAGAAGTAAAGAGCTGCTTACGTCCAGCAGGGCCTGGAGCAGCAGCGTGTCGCAGCTGCGAACGCTTGAGGAGTGCCTGTAGCAGTGCTTCTGTTTACACTTGCTCGAGAGCAAAGCAAACTGACTGAGGTCAGGTGCAGAGTGCTGTGCAGGAACACCAGGTTGGCGTCTGCGGGGTGCCCATGAGCCACGGTCAGAACATGCCTGGCAGCGCTGCCAGGGGGCTCTGGAGACAGGGCAGGCATCCTCCTGCTGCGGGGCAAAGGGCAGCGTCCCCGAGCTGTGGCGTTCCTGCAAGCGGCTTCTGGGGTATGAAGGGGGAGTGTCTGTCCATTTCTTTGTGCTCCTTAAAAGGAAGGGAAGCCAGCTTTTCAACTTGGTTCTTGTGCTTCTGAGCAGGTGTCGGTAAACGAGGTTGTAATGCAAAGTAGGCTTTTCCTTAACAGAGCTAAGGGAGCTCCGTGCCACACAGTGCTCCACGTTCTGAGGGGGTGCATCTGGGGCAGCTGAACTGACTGCATCTCCTCCATCTCTGCTGCGGATGATGGTCACCAGAGCAAGCTGGCAGGAGGGGACAAGTTTCCATGCTGGTGCCACTGTAGCTTACAGCCCAGTGTGCTTACGTAAGCTGAAGTGACAGCCTGTGTTAGCATTGTGCTTCCAGCTGGGGTGTCGGAGAGTGGAACAGGTAGCTCCTCTCCCAGCTCGGTCTGCCTGCAGCCGGCTGTCAGAACGCCGGCATTAGCTGCCCCCCAGGCAGCAGCGAGCTTTCCATGGATGCCAGTTGTGGCTTACGACGTTCTGTCCCCTTGCCCCTCCCTGCCCTACTGCAGGAGATTACTGCTGTTCTGCTGAGAGCAGCAGAGCCAAGTGTGCTCGGGCCTGAGCTGCCGTGCGTCACCGCCTGCTGCGTGCAGACCCACCTTCATGGCCAGCTTAGTGCAAGGCTCTGAGCCGGGGTGGGGGTGGGCTGCCTTCAGCTGTCCCTGCCACAGGCAGGACCTGCTGGCATGAGGAGCATCTCCATTCCCTGCAGTGGAAATACGCTGGAGGCTGAGGGTTGACAGCATTTCTTAATGGAGTTTAATGAAACTTGGATGCTTGCTTCCATAGCCACAAACACTCAGCTTCTTCCTTAGGCAGCGGCTGAGTCTGCTGTGTGCAAACAACGCTGCCGCTGACTGTCAGAGAGCTCGTTTGCTCGGTGCTTTCTGGGCAGACCGGGTGACAGAATTAGGTTCAATCAGAATGTCGCTGACAGCTCGGACACGCTTTGGCAATGCGAATCAGCTCTGTTGTAGTGGTCCTTCCAGAAGTCAGCGCTACTCGCTCCTATCGATGCAGGGTTACCCATGGGGACAGGTATTTAGCAGACGTAAGCTGAAGTGTGCTGAAGTCAGAACTTGCTTAATCACTGCTTTATTACACTTAGCATGTTTTAAAAGTACAGAAGTGCCACGGGCTTGTGGCTTTGCGGGCGCTGCTTGTGAGGCCAGGACTGGCAGTATCAGTTTCAGAAGCTGAGCTGTGCCTGGGGACAGGCATTCACAGAAACGCTGCTCGTTTTGCCCCCATCTGCCCCTGCAACCCATTGCTCCAGTGGAACCGGCCATTTTCCGGCTGGCTGTCGAGCAGCTCGCTGTGTTTATAGTGCCCAGCAGCCTATAGGAATGTTGCTGTCCGGTATGATAACACTTCGTCTGCCCCTGCTTCTGCGTCTGACTTGAGACCGAGCGGGCTGATGCTCTTTCAGAGTGGTGCTTAGGACGTGCTGAAGGCTTGCTGCTGGAGGCAGGAAGGCTGTGGTAGGCCTCAGGGGTCACAGGAATCTTTCTTCCATCTGAACTCTCACAGCTAGTGACATCCATTCTACGTGAAGCTGCTCTAAGCAGCAGAGTGCAAAAATCGATGCGTCTTCACTGCGCTTCAGCTCTTCAGAGGGTGGGATTTTGTCTGTAATCCTAATTGTGAGGGGACTCAGAGCTCTGAAAGAGTTGGTTTTAATTTCAGAAGGTTCTTACAACTTGAATAATTCAGATAATTTTTTAACTGATAGACTTTTTTAGAAGGATTCTTGATGTGAGCCAAGATAAAGATCTTGGCTGTGTTCCTGCAGTGAGGTACGTGTGAAATGTGCTTTAGACAATTAACTTTCTTAGTGCAGTATGCGCTGGGTAATGGTAACTTTCTGTTCCAGGTCGGGAGTTCATCATCCCCTCGCTGGCGCACAGGTTCATAGCAGAGATGGTGGATTTCTTTATTCTCTTCTTCATAAAGGCAACCATTGTCCTAAGTATTATGCACCTCAGTGGGATCAAGTAAGTAGAACAATCTCAAGGTTTGTTATTTACAGCTTTAAGGTACCTCTTCATGCTCTTTGAAGTGTCGTGATGTACATGTGCTATGGTTCTGCATGCCACGGCCCTTTCTTAACTGGAAAAGTTGAGGAAGCAGCGCCTGTAGGTTAACCTCCTCCTAAGTTCTTTCTGATTTGGGCTCAGCTGATGGCAGGGGGATTTGTATGAGGGCAGCTCTGTAGGCTCACAAACTCGTTACTAAGGATCAATTAGACTGACTTGTGGTCTTATTTTTCAGGGAATTAGCACGTTTTTTCTTTAAATGCCCTTTTAAAGTATCTCAGAGGAAAAGCTTTAGTGAAAAAAATAATTTCAGGCCATGTATGTCAAATATGTATCTACAGGAAGGCTGCTAGGACTGTTACCATGTTGCAGTCTTACTGGGTGTAAGATGTGGATTAAGCATCCTGTGCATCAACTATGTGTTGGAATGGAAGCCTTCACATTCTTATACTCTGTATTTTCTTAGTAGTTATTTACCACAAGGGCTGTCTGCTTTTTTTAACTGTCAGCTCCTTATTCCATAGCTCCCCCAGTTCCTCCACTTTGGTTGGTATATTCAGATATTTCAGTCCCATCAGATCAAGGCTTGGTATGGCCAGTACACTCACATTTCAGAATCAAAGTTGTCTCCTAAAAGAACCTTCCAAGTGTGGACTGAATGTAATCTGAGACTATACAGACAACATCTGTCAGACAGGTTAAACTGCTGCTTGAAAGGTGTGTGGAAGAGGGTTAAATCCACGACAGTAAATGTCAGTGTAAATTGTCAGCGTTCATTCTTCAAAGAAGCAGGCAAATCAAATGCCAACCTCTCCGTTCCATTCAGTTGCCAAAACCAACTCTAACCTGGCAGCTTGTGTTTCTGGCTTGGTTTTGGTAGGCTGAAAATAATACAAAAAGTACTGGAAAGCTAGAGAACAGCAGCTGTATGTGTATTGCTTCTGCAAAATGCTGAAGGTGATGGAAAGAGAATCAACAGAATTGCAGGGGTGGGAAGGGACCTCTAGAGATTGAGTCCTACCCCTTGCCAAAGCAGGTTCCGTGGTGCAGGTTGCACAGGTAGGAGTCCAGATGGGTCTTGAATATCTCCAGGGAAGGAGACTCCACAGCCTCCCTGGGCAGCCTGTGCCAGCACTCTGTAAAGAGAGGGAGTCTTTTTCTTGACTTAATGTATGGTACACTCAATATTATTACTCTTGCAAGGTCCATGAAGTTGCTTACAAAGTAACTTCAGAAAAACATTCTCTTTCTTTCCTGGTGAAATGTGTGCTGGAGGCCAGGCTGAGGAGTTGCCATGAAAAAGCACATCCTCACTGGCAAAGACTTCAGGCCAGCATTGTACTGAAAGGAAATACAGGTTGTCCACGCTACCATTTTCTCAATTCCTTATATTTTCTGATCCTGAATAGAGAGGAGAGCAAGTAGTGAAGGTATAGATTGTTTTGAAGTGGGACTGCACCTTCCTGTTTAAGTATTGAATGTCATCTGGATGGGTCACTGAAAAGCCCTCGTCTAAATTCACACTGCAGGTGCGTCTGTTCCACGGATCAGGTGATAATGTCAGACTGGTGGTTTGACTTGTGAAAACACACAGTGCGTTCCAAGCTGCTGCTTTGCATTGCTCTGGTAGGGGAAAGGCCTGGAAGTTTCAGTTGCCTGGTGAAAGCAGTAGAGTGCAGAGTGATAGACCCTGATCACACAAAGGGGGATAAGTCTCCCTTGCTTGCCTAGGGTGACTTGCAAATTCTGTCTTGCCTTTGTAAGAGAACAATGCTTGCTTTTTGCCCCCCTGTAACGAAGAGACTTGTATCCATTTAATTTATGTGGAGTTAGATGATTGCAGAATCCCTTGTGTATCTCAAGCGTGAGAATTTTCAGAACAACTCTGCAGCACGCTATGTAGGCCATCGTGTTGCAAGAGTGGTAACAAAGAATGAATTTTTTCATATAATGAAAAAGATGAAACAAACCAGGCAGCAACTTGGAAGGAAACTTAGTGTTCGGAATTTTAATGGCTTGCTTGGTATCAAGCTGAGGAGCTTTTGTTCTTCTTTAATAACAGAACTGAAGGAGTGAATTAAAGGGGCAGTTTCGGCACTGGGAGAAGGGACAAATGAGTTCTGTTTGTTTTTTTTAAAGTTGTCTTATTTTCAACAGAGACATCTCTAAATTTGCTATGCATTACATAATAGAAGAAATAGACGAAGACACGTCCATGGAAGATTTGCAGAAAATGATGGTAGTAGCTCTCATCTACAGGCTATTAGTCTGCTTCTATGAGGTAACTACTCATAAAGGTTAACTTCTATAATCAATAGCTGTCAGTTCCTGAATAAACCACCACCAACAGAAAAAAAAAATCTATTTTCATTGGCCAATTAAGTAAATCCTCCTTAGTGTATTTTGAATTCTGTGAAGCTACGTGACTTTCACAACTTTTATGGAAAATGTGGAATTGAAATAGCTTTTCTTTTGCAGATAATCTGTATCTGGGGAGCAGGGGGAGCAACCCCAGGGAAGTTCTTGCTTGGACTGCGAGTTGTGACATGTGATACATCTGTACTCATCGCGCCCAGTCGCGTGTTAGTCATTCCGTCCTCCAATGTCAGTATGACAACGTAAGTGCTCCTAGCTGACACTGCTTTCAGATGAATGGCATAGACAGTGGGCAGCTTGGAGGGAAACACACCTCTTTATTGTTGACCTTTGCAGTGATTAGATTGCCAAGAACTATTCTCAGAGTCTGTGATGTAAGAATTATTCAATTCTGAGTAGTTTCCAAGTTTTAGATGGTAAAAGAATCTCCTCTAAACTCTGCAAGTTGTGGGTTTGGGGGTGTTACTTTGTGCTATAATAAACTGACAGCAAACTCAATAATATGAATCTAAGCAGAAAAGTGAAAATAAGACACTGAATATTTTATTCTCCTTTCAGGTCTACAATAAGAGCTTTGATCAAGAATTTTTCTATTGCTTCATTTTTTCCTGCATTCATTACGCTGCTGTTTTTTCAGCACAACAGAACAGCCTATGACATAGTAGCAGGAACTATTGTGGTAAGAAGAAATGGAATCAGATGATACCAAAATAGGCCAGGCTTCCAGACTGTTCTTCAGTACTGCCCCCAACTGAACAAAGAACTACCCCAACGCTGAAATCGAGATGACTGTCAGAATCTCTTGCCCCAGAAAAGCAGAATGACTCAGAAGCTAAAGGAAATGGGTTGTTCCACTGTGATGCCAGCAGCTACCTTCAAAGTATTGGAGTTTTCACAAATGCCAAAGAAGTTTGAGAGAAACACCATGTATTACATCTGAAGTATTAACCTTAGATTGACAAGAAAGGAAGCGGCTGTATTTAATAACTGCAGAAAGGTGCTGCTCTGTGTCAGTCTATGGAAAGCAGACACCTAGAAGTACTCCACCTCAGAAGAAATGTTTTTTCCTCAGTTCTGGGTCTTGGCAGGTAACTAGAGAATGGTGTTTTCCAAGCAGTTGCCTAAGTCGTATCACAAACTCTTTGAGGGGAGGGGAACTGCAGTATTAGAGAATAAGGTAAATCACGTGCATTACACTGACAGATGTGTAGAAAGAAAGCAGTGTTTATCACTTCCCTTATTATTGCTTCACAGATCATATTCCATCACTTCTTGAAAGTATTTTATCTGAACATTGATGTGATGAGATTTTTGCATGATTATCTTTTAAGTATTGTCATTTATTTCACATGTCAAAGCTAATAAAGAAAGAGGTGAAATAGTAGCTGCTTTTTCTCTGGAAAGGGTATGTTACACTGCAGTGTTAGTGAGCTGCCATGTATATAATTTTGGAGCTGTGAACAGTATCCGTCACTTGCTTCTGTTTGGAGTGAAAACACTTGTCTATTTCTTACATCTAATACCAAGCAAAACATCTGAATGAGTTTCCAGGAGCATGCAGAGAATATTAACTGAAACTTGTGTTATGGGTGTAAATCTACAGAAATACAAATACTAGTTGTTTTCACTTTCTATCCTGGCTAATTGTTTGTATATTCAGAATAACTTAAATACCAAATAAAATCCTAATATTTTGCATGATTACATAGCTTTGATAATTTGTTCTTAGGTTATGAGTATCTTGGGAAAGATGTTATGAGTATCTTGGGAAAGGACTATCTGCACCAATGTTGATGTTTTATTAAAATTTTAATAAGGGTTTAGAATTTGTCCAGAGCACAGCTTCTGTCTGTTCCTCTTTATGGCATAAGTGCTGCTCTGTTGCAGCAGTTCTTGCCCTACTTTGTTTTGTAGGTTGACAGTAGTATTTGTATGGGCTCTTGGTTTTCTCTCTTCAGGTGAAATAGCTTAAAATCAGTAATGTGTTACTGTTCTGCATTATTTTAGTTTGATGAGGGGTGTTCTTTTATTAAGGTAAATGTCAGAAAGTTATTTACCACAGTATTTTTGGGAGCAGAGGTCACTGCTTAAGACTGAGTGACATTTTCTACTCATCTACCTCTCCAGCTGCTACCACAGTGACTTTCAGCTTTTCCTGATGTAAGAAATCAGTTGTCTCACCCAGAATGCATCATCTGAAAGTGCATCTGTGCAATACCAAGAACTGCACTACTGACTCGAGTGCTAGAAGTATAGGAATAGCTGTAAACCTGACTAAAGCCCCTTCTGGGGTAGGTGCTGCCTATCTGTTTATGCTTGCACCACGAATAGAGGTGAAACTTCTGGTCTGCTTCTTGGTGATCCAGAAACTGGGATTCAAAATGGAGCTGGGAACAGCATGGTTGGGTAAAACTTCAGTGCTGATGCTTCAAGTTGAAGGGAAAGTACCTCTTACCCTGTAGAAAAATACTACCCTTCCTGCAGCAGGTAAAGAAAAGTTGTAATTCAAGCATGCCAAATCCGTACAGGGAAAGATGTACCTGTTATGCTGTTGTAAACTCCAACTTCTAGTTTCACTCTCGTTGCCTAGATAGTGCCTATTTTTCCTATTTATTTGTAGTTTGAGTAATTGGCAGGTGAAAGCGCTAAGGAAAACTGAATGACATTTCTCTGATTTGGACACCTAGAAATACCTAATTACATATCATCTTCCCACAGCTACAGGGGTAAGATGAGGCTGTCTGAATAGCAGCGTGTCTGTGTGGTTTTCAAGTCCAGTTGCTAAACATTTTCTCTATTTAGAGATATTGATCAGTTCTACACATGCTGTAAGACTCAAAAGTGAAAGCCTTCTGCCAAGCTTACTGCACCTTATTTCAAAACACGGGCCCGTGTCGCTGTAGAAATGCAAAGTGGTGGTTTTTGCCAGCACTTTTGCCATTCACCCCTCACACTAAGCTGTCTGAAGTCATTTAAAGCAACTCTTCTAAGGTAGGTAGGCAGCACACGCCTTTCTCCCTTAGCAACATGAGAAGGAAGTGGTACTTCCAGTTTCAGCTGCAGCGATCAGATCTCACCCACCCATGAGCTAAATGCTACGGCTTACCAAAAGCTCAGCTGTAGTCCTTGAAGAAGCCAGAGCCGCCTTCCTCCTTGTACTAGAATGTCTGCTCTCTAACAAACTTTTCTCCTAGAGAAGTGGAAAAACACGTTACTCATTTACAAGTGGATATATTTTGTCCTGGTGAATGTTTGCAAGATGAGCTTTTGTTTTAAAAATAAACACCTACAAAAGTTAACTGCAACCTTTGCAGCCTGGTGTGGTTGCAGAAAGCATGTGACATCGCTCCGGCTGAGCGCCTTGCTTCGGGCAGTTACAGTCACAGAGGCCTTCATCTGGAGTTAAAACTGCCAGACAATAGTTCATAGTTTTTATTGATGGCATTTATCCCATGGTTTAACATGTTAATTATACTGTAATAAACATGGCTTTAATATTAAACTTTTCCTTATTATCCAAAGTCACCACAGTCCATTTCAGTAAATATAAAAATATATACTTAATACTTTGTACAATACTGGTTTTTGGTCCAAACAAAAATGGATCAGAAAAGCCAATAAACTTACTTTAAGAATTCCCAATTTTAAAGATTTTCTAAATGGATTTAGGCAACTTTGAATAATGGGATTTACATAATAAAATCTGAGACAATACTAAACAAAAATGGCCGTAACACACAAAATTAAAATTTCAATTTCACAGATTTGTTATGCCAAAAAAGTACATAGAGAAACGAAATTGTATTTACAGATGTTTCATAATAAAATAACAAAGGCGAGACAGGTGGTAAAGGGCTGTAAGAATGAAAATATAGAAATAGCATATAATTATTAAATGGAGAACTACAGATCTAACAAGTCCTTAGCATGGATCATCCTTTAATCAGTCTTCCTCTATCAGAAAATTTTAGTGCACGATACACCCAAACTCACTCACTTCACACATACACCAGCACAAACTCAGCATAGAAATCATTCGTTATCAACATTCTCTACTCTATACAGAACCCCTCTCTGGTATAATTACAACTCCGAGGCGTCAGGAAACGCGGATGAGCGCACGTAGTGGTGCAGATGCAGAGGTATTGTACAAGCCATTCACTGTGCGGGCTATACTCGTGGCTATCGCCGGACCATGCCGAGTCAGTGAGAGAAGGAACTTGCTGGATTCTAAAAGAGTTTCGCTTGAGAACGGCCCCGTCGCCAACTCTACTCGTTACAAAAGAACTAAATGAGGGAGGGAAGGAGAGGGCAGCAGAGTTTTATTTTCCTTTAGGCAGATCTGACTTCAGCTAACCCAGCGTGAGGTACGATCCCAACAACTGAACAATGCGGGGCAGCGGCCGCTTTGCAAGTTGCGTTACCCATCAGGCGGTTACTTTCTACGTCTAACTGCAGTCTTTATCTTCCGGCCAGAAACTGAAGGTCCAGAGACAGAGAAAACATTTTTCCCATTAGTCCTATCAAAAGAAATTAGTAGTGCAGAGTTTAGGACAGTGTAGCTGAAAATTCGGTAGTAGCACTGAGCAGATATTCCAGCGCAACCGTTTTGCCGTCTGGCTCACTAGTTAGCAGCTGGCAACAAACAGCCCATGGTGAACGGGAAGAGAGTTCCAGAAACCAAAAGCAATTAAATCTCTCTTATGCAGCAGGTAAGGAGCAGCGTAACGGCTAAATACGGCTCTTGTTTTTAAAGAACAAGAACATCTCACACAGGCGGAAGCGTGATATTTTTCTGAGAACTAGGCTCCTGTCAAGCTACCGTTGCTTAGTTAGCCGGTCACGCTAATACAGCAAGGAAGGATGCCAACCTTAGGCATCAGTTCCGAGGTTCATCTTAACACCTCCCGATTTAACAGCAGTAGAGGCTGCGCACAGTCCACTGATATTACCCAAAGCTCAAGTGAAATTCTGATATGGTCTCTTACCCCACTGTAAATGCTGGAGGCTGGCTGAATGAAAATCCTGAAGAGCCAGAAGGCTGCACCGGTGCTGTTGGTGCGGGAGGATTTGCACCAAAAGTAAATACGCCGGGGTTATTTGAAAAGTTAAAATTAGAAGTATTACTTCCAAACTGGAACACAGGACCTGGGAAAGATGGGGTGGAAGCAGAAAGGAAGAATTACGTTGAAATTTGAGTTCGTCCTTTCCAGCAAAATCCTCCCACTCCTCCCACTGTCTCTAACAAATGTTGCTTAAACGTTGCTCAGGATGACAAAGTTTGGGGCGGGGGAAAGGCTTACCAGAAATGCTAAATTACTACAGGCACAACACTTAGAATTCTAACTTCATTCCCTTCAGCAAAGAATCATAAAGGGATTCTAAGATTGCTGGGATGCTGCTAATGAACCGTCTGCCAGTACCTACGTGGCCACCAGGCTTAGGCCTGCGTGCACCAAAGTTTCTTAATGACGTCTCAAATTGCAGTACTGAATCATGTAGATTTGCTATTTAAAAATAATCTTTGTTGTGTCAATGCAGGAAATTTGGAGGCAGCACTCAGACTAAAAAATAATAATAATAATTCCTACCGTCAAAGTGACACAGACAAACCACAGGGCTTTTCCTCTTTAAACTCCTCCTTGATTAATGAAAGAACAAAGGAGTAGCTAAGGCGGTGTGCCAGCTCATTACTGGTCGGTACAAATGCAGGCTGCTTGCAACAGAGGCTACTTTGTAAAATGTCTGAGAAGAAAAGAGGCTTTCCCCTCTTCTGTACCTGATGCTTTGCTAACCAATACATGTGTGCTGGCTGTGTTTTTAGCTTTGTGAATGTTTTTTTTTCATAATTATTAGTGTGGAACAGGTCTTTCTTACACTTATATTCTAAGGATCGCTCTCCCCAGCATGTATTTCACATTTCACAAAAAGAACATCAAATAAAGCCTTAACCCATAAACGCCTAGGACTCATTCTAGCAATGTATCTCACACAACAAAGCCTCCAATCCAAATAAGTTGCCAAAGCTTGTCAACAAAGCCAAAAAACTAAACACTACTCTGTAACAAACCCAGAAATAATCGGTTTGCAGTGCTTCTGCCATTCTGGTTTGTACGATCTTGCCAGTAAAGACTCCATGTTTTTTAACAGCTAATTTTAATCCCCAGTTGTTTGTTGTTTTTTTTTTTCAAACAAGTAAATGGCAATAATTGGCAGTAGGGTTGCAACCTCCACATTTGCTAAATCTCTTGTGGAAAAGACTTACTGTGAAGCTGATGTACCTATAGCACATCTTCGGCAGTCAGGAATCAGACAGAAATTACTTAACCCTGTGCCCACTATTTTTACAGAGGTTAATTCTTACAGTTGAGCATCTTCTGGAGAAGAGAATGCTCCGAGGTGACCCGATAGCAGCCTTTCAGTATCTAAGGGGGGGCTAAAAGAAAGAAGGGGACAGACTCTTTAGTAGGGTCTGTGGTCACAGGACAAGGGGAAATGGTTTCAAACTAAAAGAGAGGAGGTTTAGACTGGATATAAGAACAATGTTTTTTTTATGGTTAGGGCAGCGAAGCACTGGCACAGGTTGTCCAGAGAGGTGGTGGAAGCCCCATCCCTGGAGACACTCAAGGTCAGGCTGGATGGGGCTGTGAGCACCCTGATCCAGCTGTAGCTGTCCCTGTTCATTGCAGGGGAGTTGGACCAGAAGGCCTTTACAGGTCCCTTCCAACTCTAAGGATTCTATGATTTTATGTGCAAAAGGCAGGATTCATCTTAACTCCATAAACGTAAGATGCACTTCAGGGAAACCAACCAACCAACCTGTCTTTGAGACCAAAAAGGAAGAGGATGGTCAGCACTCACCAGCACTGGAGGTACCAGAGCCAAAACCTGGCTGTTGGCTCGCCTGCTGTCCGAACACAGGGGGCTGAGTACTGCTTGTCACAGAGCCAAAGGCAGGAGGCGCAGGCTGAGAGCCAGCTGAAAACAGCGTTGTTGACAGCGATCCAAAGCTGGGAGCGTTTGGCTGGCCGGAGCCCTGGCTCTGGCCAAACGCTGGTGGCTGACTGGCGCCAAACGCCGGGCCAGCAGCAGGCGCTGAAGTCCCAGAGCCAAACACAAACGAAGAGGACGACCCTCAGGGAAAAGGAGAGAAATTTCAGTATGCACTGAGTTTATTCTGTTACAGAGCTTTATGCTTGCAGCCAAGGAGGTGAAACAGCAACTAGGACCTCCCTGATAACAGGAACTGCACCTTTTCTTGTAAGTACCACGAAAACCAGCATGTTGACAAGAGTCAGTCAATACACATCTCAAACACATTGGTTGTCTAGACTCCAATTACGGGTAGTCATTCATGTTCTAGAAACAGACTCCCACAAATAGCACACTCATTTCTATTTACTAAAAGCTATTTATATCACAAGAACATTCATTCATTCATTCCTATTATTTTTAAACATTCAAAATACAGCTCCTGATCTATTAGAATAAGGAGAATGTGAATCTTCTTGTAAGCGACTGCGCCCCTTCCCCATCCACGTGTTCATGACTATCAACTTTGGGAGGCCAAATCAAGCTTGCAGTAACCTGACTCAGTTAACAGAGTGATTCTGCTCCTTCCTGTAACAGGAAACAAGCTGGTGTAGGTAATGTAGCTGGTTTAGTTCTGCACAGCCCGCAGAAATAATGAGGCAAAAACACCAAACTGAGCAGTGACGTCAAACAGACAGCACTTCTGCTGCGCAAACAGCCACGTTGGAAGCAGCGCTATCAACCTAAATGCATTTTAAGCAATGTCATGCAACAGAAAATGCCATCCACTGCAGCATAATTTTGAAGGGCTGACTGCTTTTCTTTCCAAGAAGGAAAGCAGACAAATGGTAGAAGTTAATATAGATTAAAAAGCTTCTGCATTAAAAAACTTTTTATGAAGATTTTTCAAAGACAGCTTTGTTCACTAACAATAAGATGCTGGCAGTTACTAATTTTCTAGCAGGTCAAACAGCTTATTGCTGTAACTTAGGACTGCTCTCTCTGTTTCTGATATATGAAAAAATAACATTTTATTTCCATGAATGACAAGGTTATCATGCAATCTGATCAGATGACAAGCAATCTGATCAAAACTGCTGTTGAAAATAAAATTGAACCTGTAAGGAAGACACAACTGCTAGGCCAGCAGGAACATAAATTATTTAGCAGCTTTAGCCCCGTGTCATACTGCTGAATTCATGCCGGACTTCAGTGGGGTCATGCATATAGAACATGAAGAAAACTTAGATTCTCATTTCTGTGTTCAAGTAATCAGGAAAATGAAACACTGGCTATTATGGTCACTACAAGTCACTTTTTACGAGGCAACAATTGCATACATGGATACTGTGTTCATATATACACTTGCAAAGGATGGACAAGATAGATTGATGTTATTTACAACACTAGAGAGTTGTAGGTATGGGAGTGGAAAATGAGAGAAGTTGTAACTAACTGATTTTTAACCTCCAGCACTGGTCTGATACTGAGAAGAGGGAAACTCATTCTCACAAAGATAAGTTGCTGTACAAATGAAAAGCCAGTAAAGGGCTGTCCGTGCATTAAACAATGCCACGGCCAATCAATTCCTAAACTGTGTTTCCCAGACTGCCTGAAAACTCAAATGTTAACATTTCAACCTTTCTGATATATCATTGAATGTAAATGCTCAATACTTTTCTTTATTTCCATGCATTTCGTCTACACACTCTCCGAAGTAAAGTATTCACAAAACAGTATTTCCCTGCCCTGCCAGCTAACAGAAGAACCAAAAGCATCTGCTGAAATGTACCTGTTGAACTCGATGTGGCCGTGGCTCCAAAGGTAAAGCCAGAATTTGCTGCATTGCTACTGCTGGCTCCTGAGCCAAAGACAAACGGAGCAACTGCTGCGCTCGTGTTGGAAGATGTGGTTGCTGGTTTGCTTTCTTGAGAGAAGCCAAATGACTGAGATGCTGCAGATTCCGCAGAATTGCCGAAAGCAGAGCTGCTCACAGTGTTGCTGGCTTGTCCAAACACAAAGGGCGCAGGAACTGGTGCAGGGTTGGAGGAAGAGGTGACACTGCCAAACACGCTGCTGCTGTTGGCTGAAGTGGCGGGTACGGCTGCGCTGGAGGAACTGGAGCTCAAGAAGCTGAAGGATGGCTTTGCTGCTCCTTGATCTGCAAGGAAGAACAGAACATGAACCACCACAAAATGCCAAACAAAGCACAACAGACAGACCCTGTCCCAACAGCTGTACAAGGAGAAATCCTGAAGGACGCCTCACCTACCATCCAGCTACTGTGGAGTATGTAAGATCCAGGTTTAACATGCTGATTGCTGCCACCCACAATTACAGGAATGGAAGAATTGTGAAGAACAAGGACGTCACCGCAGTCTAGGCTTTACTGGTTTCAAAGACCAAGGGCTTGGTGTAATTATCTGAACCGGTATTAACCAGTCCCTCTGAACTCTTCAGGCAAAAGTATCCATCAGATGTTCTTAGGGGAACAATTACCTGCAACACTTCTATGGCTAAATGTAGCACTGAAAAACACAGTGGTACAGTTTCTTTTGTAGCCTGGTCTGAAATTGTAGCCCTGTGCCCTCAACTTTAAATTCAGCCAAGCTTACCATCCTGCAGCCTAACTCTTCCAGCTTAAGCTCGCTGCTCTTGGGTACCTTCAAGACCTGCTTTTAGGAGCCAGAGAACAACCTTCTGTTGAGAACACTGCTATGAAGTACTGCGTGCTATTTTACACTTACATTATCTTTTCAAGTAAGTCATTTTTCAGCTTTCCCTAGCTGCGGCTCTCTCCTTATTAAATGTGACCCCGTTTTTGATTTCCCACTGCCCCTTTTTCCAGCAGTCATGGACTCTTTTTATCTATGCCACTTTTAAGGAAGTCTCTACTGTGTCGAAGAAAGCTTGTTAAAATTTCCTTTTCACACAAGGTGCTTCATCAAATTTCCATGACTAAACCAAACTCCCGATCTTTAACTGGAAGGGAAAAAAAACAAAACAACACAACCACCTCCCCTCCACCAAATCCCATAACCCCCAATCTGTTCAGTAGTGGTACAACCAAAAGAATACTGAGATTAAAATCACTACAGCCCTCGACTTTGCATTTATTTGGGATTCCTTCCGTCTTTCCTCTTACCACTTCTGAAGTTAATAATCATGAATTCTGTTCTCTAAACCATGGTCAGCAAGTCACACAAACAGAATTTAACAACCTGAGTTCTTCCACACAGTGATGGTCACTAAAAACTTCAATCCTCCACTTCAGTCTTTCAACAGATGAAAGGCATAAAAAACTGTGTAGTATCTATTAGGTGACTTTTGTACTTTTGTGGCAGTATTGTAGCAGCAGTACATCCTGTAGCACAGTTGCAAGTACATGGGAAAGAGATGCTCATCTCCTTTCACCATGAAAAACACTAGTACGAGGCCCTTACACCACCCCACTAAAGATTTTACCACCAGTTATGCTGCTAGCACTGAAACAATACAACTTCTATACTCATACAGGTTCCTTCAGGTGTGGCAACTTTTTTTTTTCCTAAACCTAGTGTTAAAACTCACTGAAATCAAAAAAGGAATTGCTACCAGTTGTCTACACATCAAGAATTGGAACAGAAGACACACAGTGAGTACAGTAATTAAGCTTTTTCTAAAGCTCCAGTACATGAACAGATCAAATCCCACAGATTTTGTCCAGTGTGGCTTCAGAGGTATTATCTGAGGAACCTAAGCAGACAAGTGAAGACAAAAGACACTCTATGTACCTGACGTACTGGTTTGGGCCCCAAATGAAAAAGCTGGCTTTGCCTGCTCAGTTTCCTTCTCTGATGGTTTAACAAAACTGAAGTTGAACATAGGTTTTGCTGTGCTCTCTTCTTTGGTATGCTCAGACTTCCCAACCGAAAAGACAGGTTGTGGCTTTGATTCTTCAGTGTCAGCTTTCTTCCCAAACACTAATGGAGCAGCAGAAGTGACAGAATCCTGTTTCTCTTCTGTCCTTCCCAAAACAAACTGTGAGGCAGGCGCAGACTCCACACTGCCAAAAGAGAAGCCTCCCTTTGCTGAAGGAGCTTCATCCTTTTTCTCCTCTGACTTCTTAAATGCAAAAGAAGCTGGCACAACCTCATTTTCCGCCGCAGATCCAAAAGCAAAGCCACTGACTCTGGTTTTATTCTCATTTGTAGCTATGGAAGAAGTAGAACTCGTGCCAAAACTGAAACCTCCCATTGCTGGTTCCTCTTTCTTTTCCTGCTGTCCCAGGCTCGCTGTCCCGAACTGAAATGTTGAAGGAGCCGGACTACTTGTAGATGGAAGGCCAAAGGTAAAACTGTTACTTTTATCTTCTTTTTTACTCTCTTCTGATTTAGAGTCCGAGGATGAAACTCCAAATTTGAAGTTTCCTGAACTACTAGGAAACTTAAATCCCCCAGCTGCAGTGTTGGAGGATGCAGACTCAGATGCAATGCCAAACTTGAAGCCCCCTTGTTCTCCAAATTTAAAACCTCCTGTGCTACCTAAGGTATGAGAAGATTCAGAGGATGATGACTGAACACCAAACGTGAATGATGGCAATGCAGCACTTGTGGACACAGCAGAAGTACCAAAACCTGCGGAAATAAGTAAAAATGTTAAGTTTGTAATCTATGATGCAATACCTATAGTACATGAAGGTTTTGGCTACGTGGCTGAGGTTCTAGTCCTGAACTTCCCAGTCAAAACTGAAATGGAAAAAAAAGAAGAAACAACCAAAACAAATATTTCTGTCCTCTGGTTGGCTTTAAAAAGCATACTACTATTATATATATAGGCTATTATTATTACATATAAACTGTTATTACTACTATTGTTATGCTTTTAGCCTAACCTTCAAACAAACATCTCCTAAGACAAAGAACAAGCATGTCGTTAATAACACCTCTTTCTCTAAAAAGCATAAATTTTTTCTTATGAAAATGGGTGTAAATAGACACATGACCTTATCCAGGCAATATTCCTTCAGAAAAACCAAACAACTTTGCCATATCTCTAAAGGAAAACTAACTGTGCTTTAAAAACAAAACCAAAGTAAAACAAAAATAAACTGTAGAATGCACACCCTCATTTTGACCATTAAGTATTACCTTTGAACTCTGCTTTGGTGCCCGGCTTTGCGCTCTCACAGGCTACACACTTGGTGGCCTCCGCTTTGTTTTGGACCAAGCAGACCTCACAATCCCAGCTTCCTTCAGGCTTCTTGAATTTGTCTAAATCCAGAAATTCTCCAGAAGGAGCAGAAAATGCAGACACACTGCTACTGGTCACAGGCACTGAACTCCCTATGAGATAAGCAAGATAGTTAATCAGCCTGCTTGAATTATGAAGTAAACACAAACTTGAAGAAACTCTCAAGCGCTCTCTAATTATACCAGTAGAACACCAAACAACAGCAATTCATACAATGCAGCAACACAGCCAGTTCCAGATGGAATTGAAGGGTGCTGTTCTCAATTAAAATTATGAAAAGAGTTTCTGGTGACACAAGTAACCCGTAGTCAACGTTAGCACCCCTCAAGTTGATGATCAGTGTAAGGTGATGTGAAGCTGAGAATTTATCAGACTGATGTAGAACCAAATTCCAAAGGCAGACATTCAAAACCACACCATGACAAAAGAACACAACAGAACGGGAACTCAAAGCTTCCAGACACACAACCCTGCTCAGCACACAAGCTGCGCTGTCATCAACAGCAGCAGAAACCTCCATGAAGGAGCCTGAAAGACAGTGCTTTCCCTCTGATTCATCTCCCCTGTAAAGGAGCAGAAGTCCCTTGATGCTGCACCCCAACAGAAGACTTCAGCTTTTCTGAAGCGGTCATCCAGAAGGCACAAAAGCATCATGCTGTCGTGTTCATCCCTACAGTTTGAAATCACTGAGGGCAGCTTTTAAAAGAGAGGCAGAAGGTAATGCCTTCAATTTGGAACAGTAAAAACAGGAATAGGTCTTCCCTTTCATGGCAGATCCAGAGAATTTTTATACTTGTCTTAATTGCAACACTCTTCTCCTTGACGGATGTAATATAACCATGCGGCTTTCTGCATCACGAAGATCACAGTAAACTCATTTCCAAAATTCTTTTTTGCAATGGCCAGAGTCTAAGACAAAGGTGCTTAGAGGCTTAAGTCCAAGAGAATCTACTCCCTCGGAAATGCATTCTCTTACTTGATGAAATTTCACTCCTACTGTACAGGATGATGACAAAAGCAGAATCTAGTCCATACTCATTCTTTCCTTCCAGGATATATTTCCAAACACGTTTTTTGACAAATTAGGATATTAAATGATGTTCAGAGTCAATGAAAGTAAACACTAGAATAAATATTTGTTAACAATACAATTACTACACTCAAAATCAATTACAATCACACGTAGTGGGAAACAATCCAGCACTAGACTGAAAAAATCACCCAGGGGTAAATGACCTTCCCTGGGATATCTGGACATAGGGCTTGGTTTTAGCTTAAGATGACTCGTTAAGACTACACCATCTTGAAATCTGGCTTCATATCTCCCTTCAACTACATGCAAATGGAGAGTGGAAATATTTTTGACCATGTTTTGTAAACATGTTTTTTACTTATCTTTTGAAGGAGGAAAAAAACCGGTTTTGGATTTTTTTTTTTAAACACTCTTTCTATGGAGTTCACCTCTTTCCCCAGTGAAAAATCAGTAAATAGTTTTTAAATTAAGTCATCCAGTTCAGTCATCTTTCCTCATCAGCTACAAAGCAGGGCGTGTTTACTTTGACTCAGCTCCGTAGTAACACATTTCACAATCAGTTCAATTTATGTGATAGACTGGAATTTGGGCCAAAACCTCAAAAGTACCTGTCACTGTCCCTGCACACACAGGCACTAACCCATCAATCATGCCTGGCAGTCACGCTCCTCGAAATATTTTATATATACAATGTATTTTTGTTCCATAGAAAATTCAAAGAAACTAAGAAAGAAACAACGGGGGAAAAAAAAGAAGACCATACCTGGTTTCTCGGACTGACAGGCTACACATTTGCTATCTTCTGCCTTATTTGATACAAAGCATGTTGCACAGTCCCAAGAGCCTTTTGGCTTCTTAAACTTGTCTCCGAAGCCCAGAGTGACTGTGGTGTCAGTGCTGCTGGAGGAAGATGTCACTGTCACCGAGCTGTCTGTGACCACTGGCAACGCCAGAGCAGGCATTACTCCTGTTCCAGGCTTTGGTGTCTCACAAGCTACACATTTTGTAGCTTCGGGTTTGTTCTGGACCAGACATGTATCACAATCCCACGTTCCAGGCGCTGTTTTAAATTTGTCTCCGAAGCCCAGCACCCCTGCTGGGGGGGCTGCTGCCTTAGAGGAGCCACTGGGACTTGAGCTTATCGTTTGTTTCGTACTCTCAGCTGTTGACACTTTAGCAGCTTGGCAAGTCACACACTTGCTGTCTGTGGCTTTGTTTTGCAGACAGGGGTCACACGGATCAGACTGCCAATACGAGGATGGTTGTTTAGAGCTCTCTTTACCTGCAGAAAAACTACTTATTGCAGGCCTTGTATAGACCACTGCGCTCGTGATAGGCTGGGCAGATGCAGAGGAGTGTGTTTTCACAGATGTAAAGCCTAGAGAAGAAAAAAAAAAAAAATACAACACATCAACTCACTGTTAAGGCAGCACCCTCACCACATTTACTTAAGTTCCTTATGATGCCAGGGGGCATAAATCTAAGTGTTGGTGGTTACAACTACACATTCAGATTGAGTGCAAAAGGAAGTCCCTGGAAATCTTATCTACATGGATGAAGCTTCACATGCTGCACTGGGACACAACAGAAAGCATCACTTAACTCTTCATTTCCAAGAAAGTTTTAAATCAAAGTTTTCATTGGTCGATACACACATGAATAAATGGTAGCTGACTAAAGTCTGACTGTCCATCATGAGATGGAAACAACCCAATTTCATTAAGACAACACGCCCAACAGAATCAAATTTCTAAAGCTATTCCTTCAACAGTAGGCGATGCAATTTTACTTCAACTGTACAGCACTTTGTCCTTGGAACAGCAATCCTGTGGAGAAATGGTATTTCCCCACAGGTGCTGAATATAAAGTAATAAGAATGAAGACAATTGAACAACTGTCTCAATTCTACCATCTTTCTTTAAAGTGCACTGGCCACAGGCCAATGCCTTATTTCAAGGTGCCAATTTTAACAGAAAGCCCAAGCTACTAATAAATACGTGCTAAAGGAAATGCATCTTAAATAGCAACTCAAGTTGCTTGTAAAGCTAAAATGAACGTTGTGTTGGGTTGTTTTTTTAATCAGCAGTGAATTCTTTGAACAGTGTGGATGTAGATCCCGCTTCTCCTAAACTGTTAAAGAAAGTGAATGCCACTTCACTCAGAGGTCTTTCTTTAAACACAGTGCACAATGTATTTTCTCTCACTTAGCTCCTTCCAATACAAAAAAAAAATGCTGTCGTCTTCACAAGCATACAGGTATGTCATTCCATCCAAAAACAAAAGTCCTGATGTAACTGAAGACTTATGGGAAAAGATGAAGTTCAATAAAGCCTTTTTTCATAAAAGAAGACATCTTTCCCACGTACTTTATTAAGTGTTGAAAACAACTGCGATTGCTTAAAAATCAGTAAAGATTTTTTGAAGTAAAACATCCCACTTCTCTTTACAGTTTAAATTTTAATCCACAGAAGCCATTGTAACTTAAGGCCCAAAGACTTGCAGCTTTTGCAACATCTTTAGGAATGAAACCCTTTACTATTATTATTATTATTTTTTATTTCCAGAGCTGATGAAAGTGGGAGATGAATGTTGAGCTTTACAAACATCTCCTTTTCAATTCCATAAACTTTAATTATTTAAAATGAAACACTGATTATTTGACTAATTCTCTCAGTCCCTCATTTGCAATTACATTCTAACACATAAAGGAGATGCAATCCATCTGGTTTTAAAGTTGTAGCTTTACTGTCAGCAAAAAAAAACACTTAGAAAATGAAGGGGCAGATTCATCCTAACAGATGCAGCACTTAATGTAATGCTCTCCTACGTTTGTATTTATTGCTGATATTGCATTAACTATGATGTAAGCTTTTTTTTAAATCAACATTAGCATATTTTTTGCAGTCTTTTTTTTAAAAGAAGTTCATTATCTCACCAGGGTTTTTTAGAATGTCCAACACACTCCCTTCCTTTAAGACCTTTGCAGGTTTGAAGGGGCCATCATATTCTTCTTTTTCTTCCTTTTTATTGCTGATGCTGTTTACAGTGGTGGTATCTTTAGAAACGAGAGAAAACAAAAGCATCTTTCACGATGCAACCCCACTAGAACAGAATACATTCACTTTTGCCAGAAACAAGAATTCTCAGCTTTCATACTGCTAAGAATCTTCAAAATTCTACCTACTTCACAATTCATAATTGCAACTTGTAAAAGCACATCTATCACTGAAAAAAATACTGCAGAAGTCCAACGCTGTCTGGAATTGCTAGCATGCTCAGAAAGCGCAGATTTACTATGTAATACACAAAGAAGGAAATCAGCACTTCAGAACGGAAATGCTAAAACTGCAGTTACCAAGGGTAAGCAAGGACGTCACTGGTGTATCGCTGGATCCAGAAAGCTCTGCCGATTTTACAACAGGAACACTAAATGTGAATCCCATCTGCTATGAAAAAGAGAGGTTTTTCAGATTTGGAAACTAAAGAAACTTAATCAAAAATTCACACAAAAATACAAATTTGAAACTGTCTTCAAATTTTTAGTATATGTACTGGATGACTAACTATAAACCAGAAACTTAATACTTGTTTTCCCCATTTGCAGGGCCAATTCTGCCTTAATCTTCTGCAGTACTCTGCTAAATGCTTGAGAAAAAGTAGAGCTTTTTTATTTTACTTACAGACAATGGAGGTAGCACTTCCGTCTCAGTAGACTTCACAATTGGAGATGAAAATCTGAACACCGGACTGCCAACATTACTTGTCGGTTGTACCTGTATTTCCAAAAGAATTAAAGGTTTACATCTAAAAGCAGCAACTACCTGAATTCACAGTCCAACAGAAGTTCTGTAGTGAAGCTGAGGAATCTGGTGTTGTAGTTATTTCTAATCCGCAGACGAGAGTAATAATAAAACAAAATGAAGTCTGCTATTGAGTATATAGGACAGTATCTTCAAAACCAAATCCCATAAACCAAGAGAAAAAAATGAGATGCTACTTATGTCTGAATATACGGAAAATCAAACCTGGAAATTGAAGAACCCTAAACTCAGAGCTATTAAAGAACTTCTGCAAATACCTCAGCAAGTTAAAGCAGATATCTGCTTCAAAATAAGCAAAAATATTTCAAGTACTCTGGAACAGATTAATGTTTATTTTTTATTGCAATGACATTCCAATTACTGCACTCTAGGCTCATTCTATGCGAGGCTTGTAATGCTACCTCTAATTTAATAACTTAAATCACGTCATGGTAGGCAGCTAGGCACTCCCCTCAAGTGGGACAGGGAAAAAGAATCAGAAAGGTAAATGTAAGTAGCAGCATAATTCCTACTTGGAAAGGCAGATGATGTAACCCTGAACATCCCTCCAACTTCTTTCTCCTTGTGTTCACTGCTGAGCATAATGGTCCATTGGGGTCAGCTGTCCTGGCTGAGCCCTCTCCCAGCTCTTGCGCACCCCGGCCTGCTTGCTGGCAGGGCAGCGTGAGAAGCAGAAGAGGCCTTGATGCTGTGTAAGCACTGCTCAGCAACAGCTCAACACCAGCGTGTTACCAACACTGCATTCATCACAGACCCACAACCTTGCGTAGCTGCCATGAAGAGATTTAACTCTATCTCTGCCAAAAACAGTATAAACAACTTGGCATAAAAGCCTCCTCCAAAATTCCAGTGTTTGAAACAGTTATACAACTATGTTAACCAGAAGTTTGCAAAGTCTAAGATAAGCAGTCAAGAAAATTATGTATTTTTCTCCCCAAACTGGAATACAACCCTGATTTATTCAGCTGAGTATAAACTAATACTGGTGAGTTTCATGAGCACCTCAGAAGAAGTTAACTTGCAACAAAGCAGATCCTAAAAGGTATTTATAGCATACAACAAAGCTTTACCTTGTTCACCACGGATGTTGAAACAGTGCTTGGTGGCGACGAGACAGCACTGCTAGCAAGAAAACTAAAATTGAACGGAGACAGCGATGCAGTACTGATGGGTAGGGATATTTTCGGTAGTACTGGCTCCTCCACTTCCTAAAGTTGTAAAGTAAAATTTTTCTCTTTTACAAAGCATACTACTTTCTCACCCCGTTCCATCTCTGATTTCTTAATAAACATAAAAAAAAACATACACAAAATAAGAGAAAGCAAGTTTTCAAAAGGAATTCCTAACCTCCCCATCTCAGTCTACCAAGTCATTTTAATTTATTGCAGGCCTGCTTCCCCGTTGTACCACCCATCCAGTAAGAATACTGGAAGTTAACTCAGAACTGTTACCTGTGCAGAACAGAGAGAGGCACAGCTCAGACTTTTGTTGTTGTTGTTTTCTGCACTTTAGTCATTAAAGCTCTAGAGAAGCATCATCATTTCTAATATCCCCACATCTCTCCAGTTAAGAGTACGCTCTCAAGACAAACGAGAAAGCATTCTTGAAAAATTAGGCAGGAAAGCTGCCCAAGTTTCTGAAGTCACAACAACAGTAAACTTGGAAAAAGACCATGTTTAAAGCAGTATGTGGGTTCAAACAAAACACAAAATATCTACAAAGACAGCCACAGAAGATTTACTCTAGTAAATCCAGTCTGTACTATGCATCAGGATGCAAATACAGAAATAAGAAATCAGTACATCTTACAAACTTCTGGGTTTATCCTTGCCTTTTAAGCTATTTGATTGCTAACATTGGATAAGTTAGGGTTTAAATGAGAACAGCTGATCTAATGATGATCTGCACAGTACTACCAAGATCTACACAGGAACGTAGAACATGTAGAAAAGCAGAGATATGAGATGGTACTATAGACATTCAACGCACCCTACAGCTTACATCTGTTTCACAACTTTGATTTGAAAAGTTTATGGAACTTTGCTATTTTTATTTGGACCACTATTTTATTTGCATTATAGAAATATACTCAACTGTTTATAATTTGTTTATATTGCATCAGCTAGAAGATTAAATTTAAGACTTCACACTTACAATACAGTCGTAGGCAGCTTAGATAACACCTGACCAGAAAAGTAAGTCCTCGGATATTTATGATTACAGTTTTATTAAATAGATTTTTTCCATTAAATTAAGAAAACACCTCTTACAACGAGTTCATTAAGTATCAAAACTTGTGAGTCATCGTTAGGAGATATGCAGAACACTTTTCTAATTCTCTTTCAAACTCTTGGCCTTGGCCTGTGTCTTTCTACAAGACTTAAATAAGAAACAATAAATTAAATAAACTTTGTTTACATACTTGGCACTTGTTTCAAATATCATTTCTTTACAAAAACCACACAAACCTCCACCAAAGCATTACTTCCATTCTTAGGACTCATTCATTTCAGTGCTAATGGGAAACCTAGTACGAGAAATCTCCAAAGTAATGAATCTACAAATTTCAAAACTACATAAGCAAGTTTCAGAGTAAACTGGAACATGCTCTGAAACCCACAAGAAAAGAATCCCACAGACCTAAGGTGGCATGATTATAATTTACTGTGAGCAGTAAAACTGACATACTTGGTTACTTCAGTCATCTCACAGACAGCAATTAACTGAGGAGTCACTTACCTGTTGTTCTTGTCCAGGCTTTGATACATAGTGTACTCCTCTCTCCCTTCTCATCTTGCCACCACCACTCACTCCTGAAGACAGACCATTGGATGCAGGACTACTGAATTTGGGGTAGGTCAAATTGCTAGCACAGAATAACAACACATAGGTTGGGGTGTGGGGGGGGGAGAGGGTTGGAAATGGAAAGAGAAAGGAGAAAAAAAAAGAAAAAAGAGCTTATCAACCAATTAATTTACAAGCTATTATAGCCATCATTAGTCCTAGAACTAAAACCTGCTAATCAGAATCGAGAAAAAGCTAAAGCTGTTTCACAAGCTGCTAAATGCTGGTAAATACTTGATGTTCTAAACAGCAAAAATGGTATAAGAGTCGCAATGGAAACGACAAAAAGTTGCAACATCCATATGGGAATGGTGACTAAGCCAGAAAGACATGAAGTAGAAGAGCTGATTCAGATGAATTTAATGTTTCCTTTAAATAGTCCAGATGTGGAACCACGATGTGGTTCTCTGGTTCTGCGATGGGCATGAACTTTGCAAGGATATAAAAGAACAACTCACAAAAATACAGAAAGAGTGCATGTAAGCATGCACATGCATGGCAAATACCACCAAAAGCTCTGATGGAACAGAAGCTTAAACTTATGTGGCAAGATAACACAGCAAAAGTTTCAGAAGTCGCTGTGGCTTTCATGGGGCCATCAGCAGGAACAGCAGAGGTGTTTGGGCGTGCCAACATTCCAGAAGTCTTTTCAGACATGAACACAGACCCCTTTTGTAAGGCATACAAAGGCATTTCTCTGTTTATTATAAAAGCCTAGATCAAAACCAGAAAGATTTCCTTATCTAAGTGGTAGGAGATGAAAAAAAAAAAAAACATCCCAAAACAGAAGTGAAATAAGAAATAACGGAAGTGCTGTGGCAAAAAAATGAAGTAACCCTGGAAAAATTACTATACCAAAGCTTATCCAATTAGTCAGTCATTACAGAAGTACATTAGATAACATTAGAAGACACCAGGTCAAGTTTCTAGAAGACTGAGAAAAAGAATTGGTCTAAACTTGTCTGGTACTTGAAAACAGTCTGCTTAGCACTGTAACTGCTGAGAGGAAGCCAGATCCCTAAGGCCATATGCTCAGACTCTTTTCTAACCCAAACTGACAATCACTTAGAGTTCTGAAAATAGTCCTGTGTCAAAATAGATCCTTATTTAGACAACTACAGACTGCCCGCAAGAGTCCATTATTTCTTTCTCTTAACACGTCAACTTCAAGAGGTAAAGACATTTGTCAGTCTTCAAACAAGTCCATCCTACAGCCAGACACAGGTTTAAAATACAAGTAGCCCCTGGTAGGCCGAACAGAAATTTACCAAGTATTCCAACTTATCTGTACAAAGGAACTCTTGCCAGCCTATCAATGTTGTCTTCCTGCTCCAGAACATGACACACAACAGAGACTGGCTTCACAAAATGGAAAAACAAGAACCCACACCTAAATACTTTACAGACAAAAAGTAGGGCATTGAGGTAACGTTTGTGAACCAAATAAAAAGCAGTATCAGTTTTTCTGAACGTTCTTTCTACATGGAGAAGTAGAAAGGATTTCTACCAAAGACAATTTAGAACAGTTTGAAAAACCACAATTAAAACCAAACACCTCTCTGCATCTATAGCAGAACCTTAAAGCCAATTTCTCACACGCCTGAAAAGGTGGTTGCTGTGAAGTCAAACTTCTAGATGCCAAAACAAAGCGCTAAGGAACTTTTTGCAAGCCAAAGAATGCCCAAGGCCACATAGGAATCACTTGGCAGATGAACAGAGAGTCCTTGCTACCACTGTTAGAAGAGAACAAACCTCTCGCCAAAAGGTAAAGTTAGAGTGCAAAGGGCCTTAACTCAGGCTTTACCCAAAACACTATTTGCCCAGAAGGGAAGGTCATCAATATGATCTGGAGGAGAACGTGTTCTACCTAAAGCAAGCAAGCAGTATAACACAAAACAATCTCAAGAAAATTACTGTTGTTGACTCTCCTGGAATTTTGTTTTAGAAACAAGTTAGTATTTGACCCCAAACGATTCTGTAGAGCTCCTGGTTTTCATGCTAACTCAAAGTAGACAATTGACTTCTCCTCCAAAGGAGCTTTTAAAAAAAAAAGTCTCCCTCCAGATCCTTGGTCAAAACAAAATGTCTCCCCTAGAAAAATCAAAAAAAAAACAAAAAAAAACCCAAAGGACACCAACGAACATACTCCTGAACTGTAAGTCACTTCACCTTACAAAGAATCCTTCAGAAAGAATCATTCCTTTCACATAGACCTTTCAAACTCCAAGCAATTAAATTAAATACACCCTAAAACTAAGAGCTGTTCCCCCGGAGAACATCAAGAGGGACAAATGGTTTCACTGTAATAAGTGAACTCTCAAACTGAAAAATACCTGTCAAACTGAACTTTGTAGCTCTAGATATTTAGTTGAACTACAAAACTATCCATGCTGTGAAAGAAAAATAAAAAAAAAAAAGTCCTTCAGTAGCAAATATCCTTTCTGTGGATACAGCACTGCAACATGCCTTGTTTCTCATTTTCATATCCTACTCAGAAGAGACATGGGAAAAGATAATTGCTGATACATCACTGATAAACAAGAATGAAATTAGCTTATCTTCATTCCTTTCCTAAAAACAACGTTCTCTAATCGATCTTCAAATACAATTTAGTCTTCACAGCTATAAAAGTTCCATTCCCTTTGCTGGTAACTGTTAGTGCCTTTTCAAAGAGACAAGCAGGCAGAATGTAGTGACAAAGGAGATAGCTTTCTTCCTCCTTGTAAGTTTTAAATTAACAAATTAACAGATTTGTCTCTTTCTTCAGATGGTTCTACTCGCTGTTCTTCAGGCAAACTCTTCTCTTTTATTCCCTGCAAATCAAGTTTATTTCAAGATTTAGCTGAATGTATATGCTATCCACAAAGCAAAGACAATGACTCATGTTTTTTGTTTTTGTTTGCTTGGTTTTTCTTTTTCTTTCTTTTTTTTTTTTTAATTTATACTACTAAATATATCTCATCTAATTAATTGTGTTCCCTAGTTCAGTACTCTAGGCACAGTTCAGTTAAACTCTGGGGCTAAATCAAGTATCACAGCTTCTCTCACCGCTGAAGATGAACTCACAGTATTATTCATACTAAATTCCAGTTGTCAAATTGTCTACCAAAGAAAGTAATTACTTTGAACAAAACATAACCCTAATAGTATGGAGCAGGGGGAAATAAAATTCAGTCTTCTCAACAAAACTTGTTCTAGTTTACCAACTCATAAAAAGGGCTTTTTTGAAGAAAAAAATATATATATCATTTATCAAAGAACAAAACATCAGCACCTCCCCCCAAAAAGCTCCACGCAGTTGCTGCTATATTCTTTTTAAACTCTATCAAAGAAAGATTGTGCTGGCTAAACAATACAGAGACTGAGAGATTTAAAAGCAGTAACCAACCAGTAATGACTACCCAACTTTCACCTCCTCCCTAGAAGGTCCCTAGATTTAACACCTGGTCATTTTTACATTCAGACTGATACTGAAGATGTGGGTGGTTTTCCAGAAAGAGATTCCTATCTTACAGAAAAGGTATCAAGGACTCCACCTACACCAAAGCAATCAAAAATGATAATAAGCACATTGTCAGAAATCTCACTTGGAGCACAAAGCCCACCTGGAAGAGCTTATACACAATATCAGCATGTTCCATCAATGACAGCTTTGTGTACAGGAGGATATAAAAGGAAAATGTTGGTTTTGTCTTTTTTAATATTCTTTCACTGTCAACAGCCTGACTTAGTAGCACATCATTACATTGTGAAAACAACCACAAGCCACTTATTGTTTCAAAAACATAATTAAATCCATAAAAACTTGACCTATTTCGCAGTGGTTCCCACTGCCTTAACGCGTACCTCAAACATAATATCAGGACTCTATGCAAAGAAGGAGCACGTTAATACAATAATTGGTTAGAAACATTCCAGGATTATAAATAAAAAAACAGGTGGGTAAGGACTGGAACATGTACTTACTTTGTGCTTTGCATCTACTCTCTGGTGAATTTTGCTACAATCAGTAGATGGAGTCAGAGATGGTTTAAAATACTGGGTCCGACTCACTGACAGAGAGATTGCCTTTGGTGTCACAAGCTTCTGAACGGGTGGATGCTGAGATTCCATCTTTGAAAGGGAAGCAGTAATCAATTTATTCTTGCACCCACCCAAATTAACTGCAACATTTATTGATGAAATCAGTTAGAGAGCTACAGACCTCCCATCAGTATCAGCACTCAATGAAAATCATTTGGAAGGTCTAAAAGCATTTAACTTTCAGAAATCACCATTAATGAAATCCAGAAAGCTACGTTTAAGTAGCCGAAGTCTGACTGAATCTCATTTCAAAATCTGGCACTTAACTTCACAGACAAAATAATTCAGGCTACCATAATCAAAATAACTCATGTTCCTATAATATGCTTCTGTCTTTTCCTCTGCCTACACTATGATGATTTTTTTTTTTTTTTACCAGCTTAATCCACTAATTTAACATTCGAAGTGTTAAGAATATAATGATACTGTTTTCTGGGCTCCATACTTACTGTGTTTTCCTCCTTCAAAGTTACACAAACACTACAGCGCTTTCAGAAAAAGTTGTCAAAGAATCTTAAAATGATCTCATTCATTAAAATGTGATCTAAGGCTTTAGATTTGTACTAGATGCACTTAAAGTACTGGTTTGACTCCCTGTTCAAAGCATTTTCACAGACAAGTTAATTTTTTTAACACAAAGCACTTTATGTTCTGCAAAACTGACTTAACTGAACTGTCAAACAGAAAACAAACTCAAAAGGCTACAAGATTTACTAAAGGCTCCATCTGCAGTCTTAAGGATCAGAAGAATCAGTATTATGAAGTGTGCTATTCTTTAAACTAGTGTCAACAGAACACTGTTTATGCTGTGGCTTTAATTTCTCTCAGCTCTTGGTAATAAAATTCACAGCATAACGTGAATAAAAATGCATCTTTCTAAAAACAATTAATTTTGAAACCTTGAATAAAACATGTTTTAAGTTCACGTCCTTTGAGTGAACAATGGTTCACGGCTGGCTTCAAAAGTAAATGACTAATATAAATAAATAACACCCAGTTAGATGTTTGAATACACCAAGAACTGTTCTGTCCAGTGCAGATCCTCAAAATAAGTAAAATGCCACATCACTGCTACCCGCTGAAAAAGTTTTGCCTGAGTGCCCAAGAGTTCTGTCAACCACTGTAGCAGGAAAACATACAAACACGTCCTTGGCAAATAATTACTTTTCGTCAAGGGCTACCCTTCTCCTGCCAAACATTATGAATTCTAGCATTATGAATAGACAATCTATCTCCTTTTACCCAGTGACAGCTGTGTGCAACATTCGTTTACTGCCTGACAACTTCAAGCTCTCTGTTGCAAATCTGGCAGATCTTTCTTAATGCCTTATCACAGGTGTAGTTCCACAATTTAACTGAGAATTCACACCAGATTTGTTTTCAGTTATCTGGATATTGTTTATGATATATTTTATTTCTCAATGTTCTTGTAATTTAGCACAGGGTGCAAAGATGGTGCAGGAAATCTGAGATGTTTGTGAACTCTGAAGTGACTGTAGACTTGGTTATACATCCAATCAAGGGATTATGCAAGTGACAGAACTTAGCAATTCTCCTTCTCCTTATCTGGATGATGATAAAAAGCCAAAGTATTTCATTTCTGCACCTGAATGAACACAGACATCTGCACAAAGTCTGTATGACCACTCAGTACTTGTCTATTTGTGATCATCAAGATTAAGCTTTCCTAAATGGCAATTTTAGCACATAGACAGCTTCACCCCAAGTTGCAGGACAAGATAAAACTACTTATTGTGTTCTGGAGAAGTTGTTCTTGACTGACATATCAAGACAAAGATAACTACTTAACCTGAGTAATCTTCATTGCCCTTCATCTGATGTGGGCAGACTGACATTTTCCTGCAATTTTCACATAGCCAAGACAGCTATAATTCACATAATACTAACCTGAACTCATGCATACGCTGTCACCAAGGTTTGTCAAATTTCTTCTAGTAGCAATAAAGCATAGAAAGTTACCCATTTCAGCTTAAGACATTACTGGTTCTTACCTGTTTTCGTGTGGAATGGAAGCCCGTAATATCCAGCACACTTCTGTCCACAGGCTAAGGGAAAAAAATAAAGCCTAAGTATTAGACAGCAATTTTTTTTCTGAGAGGGTTCCATGCAGTAAAAACGTGTAGATTTTATGGTCAACTTACAGAAGACAGTGGACTGGAAACAGAAGAGGGAATTCTTTTAGCATCCTATTGAAAAAATAGCGCAATAAATTAAACAGGACACAACACAAGGAAGATCTTTCTCCTTTACTGGCACATTTACTAAGTTTTATTAACACATGAAATAGAATAGATTAAAAGGAGCGCCATTTACCGCCAAAGGACTTGACATCTTCTCCAGTGACTGCAGGATGCGCCGTGCTGTGGAACTTGTCACACCGTAAGACTGCACGTTTGCTTGTTTAGCTTTCATTTGCCTTCTTACTGGTGTCTGAAAAAGTGGGATTGTAAATGCTATGATGTTCAGTTTTGAGAAAAACGTGTATTTTATGCTCTCAGGCTACACAAGCGATATAACCAATATTCTCCAATGACAGAGAAAAATGCACTCACTGGGAGTTCAAGTCAAAATGAAGAAAATACATTGAGTTTATACCAGTTTAACTGGGCCCCCAGTACATCTTGCACACAGGATAAAGCAACAAAAGAAATCCATGTAAAAGGTCAAGAGGAAAGATGTTCAGACCACTATAGGGTCTCTGAAGCAGTAATCTTCAGATTACCAAAAAGAGAACTAAAGTAAAAGCCTGTGGTGCAGAAAGTAGTTTCACGAACAAAACAGATCCTAGAGTTTCATGATTGTGCAAGCGTACCATCTTAAAATCAATGTATACAACCATGACCAGGAGTTTCTAGTTTTATGTCTCTCTTGCTTCCTCCCTTCTCCCAAGATAACTGTCAGCTGCAAATCTTTTCCTTTGTTTAAAAAGATGAAAGTTCTGATTTGAACTGTAATGAATTGAAACACATTACACTGAAGAAGTAAACTGCTTTATTTGCACCACATGACTTTGAATACCATTCAAAGAACTTCCTCCAGTGTGACAATGTAACCACACTGTGCTTACCACACTAAGTGAAGATAGGAAGCAGACTGTACAGCATACAAAAGCCTAAGTTCACAGGATCACAGAATGGCTGAGGTGGAAAGGGACCTCTGGGTCCATCAGGACTAGCCCCTGCTTAAGCAGGGACACCCAGAGCAGAGTGCCCAAGCCCATATCCAGGCAGATCTTGGAGACCTTCAAGGAGGAGATCCCACAGCCTCTGCTGGCAGCCTATGCCGGTGCTCCATCACCTGCACAGTGCAGAAGTACTTCCTGGTGTTTATATGGAACGTCCCGTATTCCAGTTTGTGCCTATCGCCTCTTGTCCCAGCACTGGGCACCACTGAAAAGAGCCCAGCTCCACCCTCTTAGAACCCTCCTTTCTGATATTTATTGACATCATCAATGAGATCTCCCCTGAGCCTCCTCTTCTCCAGGCTGAACAGGCCCAGCTCCCTCAGTCTCTCCTGATCAGAGGTGCTTCAGTCCCTTCATCACCTTGGTGGCCCTCTTCTAGCCTCTTTCCAGTATCTTGCTGTAATCCACAGCAATCAATAAGCAATCTACTCTCGTTTTAAAAGCCCAATATTTTGGTTCCTCTTTTCAGTATAATCCACAATTATACTGTGAAAAATTAAAATAACTGACCAAAGTGGTCTCCCAGCCTGCAAGAAGTTTCGAAGCACAAGTTTTCAAGATTTCCCATAAGTCAGGAACTTGTACTGCCCTTGTTCCATGGCAGAAATGGACTGCCAGAATAGGTCCAGCAAACCCATGTTTCCATTTCCTTAAAGTTCCTTTTGAATTTTTTTTGTATAAAGGTCATTTTGATTTAAATACATTCCCACCAAATCTGATTCGACTTTCCCTTTAGATTCAATTTGAGTTACTAAGAGTTGTCAGCCTTTTTTATTTACTGTTTCTTTTCAGAACACCAAGAACTCTTAAGGGCAAACAACTCTTTTCAAGAGCCATATGAATCATATTAAAATAATGTTACTGTTTATCTTGAGATATTATTTAGTCCTGCATGCCTCTCTCTAGGTGGTAGTAGAACAAAAGATGAGCAATGCTGATTTTAGATATTATTATAGTAAAGAGTGCACAGTTTAACACAATATATTCATAGCCTAAGTGCAGGCATGCTTGTGTAAGATCTACAGATAAATATTAGACAGGTTTGACTACTGCAGCTTTTGCTACTATAAACACAAGTTTTCAGAGTTATGCTGTCATTGTCTTTGTTTGTACGATGTTATTTTAACATGATACGGTCAGAGGTAGACAACAGCACTCAGATGGAATTTTTTTTGAAAGATTTAACAACAGAGGAAATTCCACCTACAAACCACTAGCTATAATAGTCATTCTTGTTCATTATAACAAGTATTTACACATACATTGTTAAAAAAAGAATTTAAATAGAAATCGCTCTTTTCTACTCTTGTAGGCGGAGAGGGCAGAACAGGAGCTGTTGCCGAATTTTCAGCTCTCTGCTCAAAGCTCCTCTGGCAGTACTACTTTTGTATTTCAATCACTATTTCCCACCACGCTATTTTTCTCGTACCTGATACGGAGCAATTCGCACTTTTGTCTGCCTTGCTGCTGCAGCTGCACCACCATAAGTGGTCTTTCCAGGGTAAAATGGAGAATCTCCAAGCTGGCTTGTCTTAAAGACAGAAGTGTTTCCAAGTGACTACAGAAACATAGTATGTTAAGCGGTTAGGAAAACGGGAGCGCATTTAAAATGATTAAAATAAATACTGTGCAGTACTCACAGGAGAGAGCGCTCCGAAAGCGGATAAATTGAATGCAGGTTTCTTAGAGCTAGCTGCAGAATGCTGCGAGAGGGAATGAGATCTTTCAGCTTCTGTGGACCAGAGCAGTGGTGCTGAAGTATTTTTTGAAACTGCGATATCTGCCAAAATGACACACTGCATGTAAATGCCTTGAGTACATACAGAACTTCCATTATTAAAGATCACACTGACTTGAGTTCTTCAACACAAAAAATAACCTTGACTTCAGTGTTCTTTAAACAGATCAATTTCACATAATGGTCTGAAATTCAATTACCAACTCTGAACTTGAAAGCTGTTCACAGAACTGCAAGTACAGTTACTTTTGAGCAATCTTAGCAAGTTAATATTATGCTTTCAATGCAGAGTAATTCCTTTTTTCCTTCATGCTAAGATAAAAGGGAACTGCATAAACACCAGTGCATCTGTAAAGAAACAAAGCTTTTCCTATGTTAGTAAAAGGCTGGAGGCCAGCAAAGGTCATAATTGCACAGGTTTTAAACCTGACAGCTTCCCCAAAGGCTGATCTAACAGAGTTAACAATCTGTCTTCCATGTATGTTTTATGAAGACACATCAGAAAGCTAGTAGACTCAGGTTATATTGCTAAAGTCTGGCAACATCTACTCTCAATTTTAAAAATACGTTCTCCAAAAAACTTGCTGAGCATGTTTCAATCCCCATCTATATGGGGAACTAGAAAAAGCTGCAAATCTGCTGTTTGCCCTTTCACAGTGAGATGACTAAGGTACCCATCTACATCAATACGACGTTCATTTTTTATTTTAAAACAGCGTGCCTTTCTCAGTGAATTCAGCAAAAGACATGGCAGTATCAACAGCAGAAGCCTTCTTCCAAGAAAGGCCAGAAAAGCAGCCCAGAACTTGTACAGTCAGAATACTTCCTTTATCTGCTCTGGGTAACACACAGGAAAAGGTCTTGTGTTTCTATTTGTCACCTGTAGTTATTCACATCTAACGAGCTGCCTGTTGCACACTGAGTCATCTTCCTTCCAGGCAATCAACCTAGCTGTCAAGCTACAGTGAGTCACCTTCATGTCCTACCACCCCAGTTCAAACTTCACATACAAACTAGCTGAAAGTGTGTACTTCAGCACTGACTCTTGGTAACACCAAGGTCTCATAAACACATTTCAAAGCACAGTTATATTAAAAAGGTGACAGGATCATATACTAAAACACTAAAAATTAAATTTAATTCTCACTTCCAAAGCTGACGTTCACCTATTTTATTTACTAAGGTGATGTGGAATATTAACAATCACAAGGTACCTCATATTATGAAAAAATCGTTTAAACAGACAACATGAAAATTACCTTTATCAGATGCTCTAGAGGAGAAGCCACTGGTTGTTGAGATGTTATCATCGTCATGCTGAGAGGTAGAATCTTTTATTTCTTTTACAAGAGACAGTCCAGGACTGCCAATGCCAAGTGCAGAAGATGTAGAGGGCTGACAAGGTGGTACAGTGGAATCTAACGTGGTACAGTTCAAATGGCTCCGATGAAGAGAGGGCCGTGTTAACACGACTGAAAAGTTCAGTGCTGATCTACTCGTGGATGGTTCTAAATACAAACAGGGAGATGATTAGCTTTCCTATAGACAAGCTCACAGAAGCCAAAACCTGTTTTCTATCAACAGTCACGCTATTGCCAAGTTCTAAGCACAAAAATAGAGAAGCCAAATTTAACTTCTTCCTCATCCAGATAGGATTTCTGGTGTCTGACTACAACAGCAACACTGCTTGCAATACTAAGTATTAATATTGCATTAAGAAGTATGAGGTTCTGCAACACCAGATTCTGACTCTGTGCTCAAGTGCTCTAACACTGGGTCTTTCACTAAATCAAACATATAAATTCCTTCTTGCACAAAAAGCTTGCAACAAGCTTTCCAAAATTCGGTATTACGTGGCAAGTTGCAGACAACACTGCAGTTTATATAATCTTGGAACAAATATCGTATCAGTTTGGATACACAACACAAAACAATGTTGGCAGGTTTTCTCCCCCAAAAAATCTACTGTATCAGGTCATGCTACAGGCAAAACACTATTTTCTACCCATTAACTTTTGAGATTTTGACCAAAGAGACAAGAAGGGATGTTGGCCCAAGTAACCGAGTGAGCATTTTTCCCTCTGGAACCAAAGCCATGCAAACTAGCCAGTGGCCTGGAGGAGGTGGCCTTGCAGCTCCAACTTGCTAAAAGAACAGGACTACAAGTGGGTATTATGTCTCATGAAAGTCCACACTCCCAGGAATTCTGGGAATTCACATGATTTTGAATCACTATTCCCTTGATACTTGCACGGAAGCTTAAACCAGCTAGTTCAGTAACCGCTGCAGCGTCACTAACTAGCTCTCCAAAACATTAGTGGATTTATAGAACAGTATTGTTTGAGACAGTTTATCGAGCTGAAGGCCAGCTAAGCAAGGAATACAGGCTCTAGCACATGGATATCTCAGAGCTGAAGAAATACGTTTTTCTAAAATTGTAATAACAATTAAAAAAATTTTAAGCATAGCAAGTAACATCCACAGACAGCAACATAAGCTAATAAAGGTTCTACGGCGTCCACCTGCTCCTGATCTCCTGCAGTTAGTAAGTCTGCTGTGCAGCTGTTCTTACTGAAAGGTCCTTTCACACAGTTCTAAAGAAAAGCCAACACATGTTCCTCAGTCATGAAGACCTTCTCTATTCCTTTATCCAAACTTATTCCCAAGCTACAGCAACACAGAAAGCAACAAAACTCCTTGTTTACAACTAGATGACACTGGAGGAAAAGATATTTCCTCCTTCTATTTTTGATTCTGCCAACAACAGAAGCAACTGACTTTCCACATTATCTGTGGTTACCTAGATGTGCTCAGACAAAACTACTCTCCTTATTCTAAGTTCACCAAACAGCTATTTAAGAGAAACTCAAAAGAGAGCCTATGCTAATTTACACAGCAGGACTACAGAACCAGTGAGAGGCACTGGATTTAAAACATAGATTTTTTTTTTCATACCATAAAGAGATTGCAAGACTCTTTGCCAAGAGTTCAAATACCTCTTCAAGATCTCAGCCTAGCCATGCACTAACAGATATTGTAATGCTATTAAATGTTTTAAAAATAATGTCATAAATCACATCCACGCACAAGATACCCAGATCCCCCTTAAGCTAACAAGGAACTTGACTAAAATGATCAAAGTCCCAAGGGAAGAAAATAAAATAAAATTCAAGACAACAGGAATTTTTCTCTGCCATTCTAGCACGTAGTTTTTGTTGCGAGGATTGCAAAACAAATTAATGTTTTTAATTGCCTTAGGTAATTAGACAAAATTTAATTCCAGGCCTTCTAAAAATGAAAATATGACTTAGCATACTTGCAAAAGAATATTTTCAACATTTGCCAGCTGGTTAAGAGTACACAAAACTAAATGATGTTAACCAAGAGCTGTAAGTTGTCCTCTAGTTGTATACGTCACAATTAAGTTTACAGTTTTAAGTCAAGAGAGTTTCACAAACTGTTGTTGGATTTGGGTTTAAGGGAGTGGGAGGTAGGTTTTAATTCCATCAAAACCCTATTTTCAAATTCCTTTAGAAATTCAGATTAAATACTAGAAATCTGTGAATAAATACAGATGGCCGGAATACTAAATGATTTTTCACATACCTTCCATATTAATCCTTGCTGGTTCTGGCGTGACTCTCCCATCGATCATTATGGCATCCTCATCTGCATAATCATTATGGTAGTTCACTGGATTCTCTTCCTGGTTTGCAGACTCATTTATATCTACACATTCATCTTCACTTTTATTGAAATACTTCTGTAGCCACGCTGGTACGATGTTTTTCACTGATTCTGTCATTCTGCTAATGATTCCCTGCTTGAAAGGAAAAATACTTGTTTAATTACAGAAACACAGTTAACAACATACGCTGGGATACAATCTTCCACAGACCTTGAAGACGGATATAATGGAGCAAATATTCAGAATGAGAATAAGATGCAGGAGGTTGATCCTTAGCATAGGATTGCTACACTTCTGGGACACCTAAAATTCCCTTAAGATTGATTTACGACTGCCCATCTGTTCAAAGTTCTGAAGAAGCTTCCCTCAAAGTTCTCCAGCAGCTTGTCAACTCACGAGGCCATAGAGAAACTCTGAGTAACTCCTGATCTACATAGTTTATCTCTTCACACTCCCACTTGGAAAGCATCTGAAACAGAAGTTCAGCAGTTATCTACGCAGTGATAGCAAGGACAATTCCATTCACTAAAAGCTGGGAGACTAAATATTTCTATTTTTACTCATGCTGAATCACAGTAATAATGGGCATCAAAAGACCATTGCTATGCCCTGAACAGCCGGGGTACCCTGAAAGCCACCCTGGAAGAAACACAGCTATAGCTGAGTAACAGTTGCATCGCTAGAGGAACGTCAAACAGATCTCTTTTGATCAAATTTCAGTTCATGGTACATGAAAGTTTTGGACCTCTAAATGCTACCATTCTACAGTTCTGCAATACTTAACAGCCTTTTCCACACTGCCAGGTACAAACCCTTTGCAATGCTTACGCTCCATGTTTAAGGAATGCTGATTTGCCATGGTGTTTCAGCTGCTTGCTCGTTCCTGTAATTCCCTCAGAACTTTAGCATCCCTTCCTGTCAAACCTCTGCCACATGCAGCGCACGGCTTGCAGCACTCCCTGCCGTGCTGCCTACAGCCACAGAGCTGCTCAACTCCCCAGGCTGCAAGCAGACATGAAGGCTGACTCTGCAATTCCAACCCTGGAAACCAAGAAGTGACAAGAGTGAATGGAACTCAACAAAAAAAACTGTTCGTCGCTCGCTAACACGTGTATGCAGGTTTGGGCTGGTTCTTTGCCATCAGTTCTGCTCTGCCATTTTTCTGGGGTTAGGCAAAATTGTTATTCAGGTGCAGAAAACTGATAATTTGAACACACAAGTTACAGTCTAACAAACAACTCTGAAACATGAACTGCACGCACACACAAAAAATTAGCACAAAACCAAAATTAAGCCCTGTATCATTTAAGTCTCCCATAGGTGATAACGCAAACAGCAGGCGACAGGAGTTATAACCAAATCAGGCATCCCTGAATCGGAGTTAGGAGGGAGGCATGGGAAGAGGAAGGAGAGGGTAGGAAACAAAAAGCCTTTTCACAGAAAGACAGCCGTCCTAATTCACAATGTGACGTTTTTCCTAATGATCTGTAATTCAATTGTTTACTCGCACAAAGACAGAATAAATATCCGGGGACAGTTAAAACGATGCAGGATACCACAGCATAAACACATCCATCACAATTACTACACCAAAATGCACGCGAGTGCAAAACGCTCAGAACGTTGCTGTTCTTCTCCTTGAATGCTAAGCCTCCACTTTCCTGCGGGAACCATGACTGCAGGTGATGCCAGAGGTCACAAGCAGTTCAAGGCAGAGCACAGCAGAGCAGCTCCTTCTAATCCCCCAGTCCCTCGTTTCCACCTCTCCCCATGACACGCTCTGCTTCTTCTCAGGGCAAGAATTCTGCCGCCACGAATGAAAGCGTACTGGGATAAAATCATCATGTAGAACAAAATTTGCAAAAAAGAGCAAATGCTCAGGACACAGATGACATCCAAGGCAATGCTCTTTCACAAAAGCCAAGCAGAATTGCACAGAGAGTTCCTCAGTCAGAGCACGGATATTGGAACAGGCCCACAGGTTTCTCTTGCTGAAGAAAACCTCCCAGAACCGAACACAGCCCAAGACTCAAGATGGAAGAGGCCACAAGCATTCAGAAAAGCAAACACCCATCATCTTCATTAACCAGATGAGGAATGGGAGAACTTAGCTGGACAAGCAGTTAACTAAGATGATGCTTTACCATCCGTATCTAAAGCTGGTCTGGTCTGACCCTTTCTTGCACATGGCAGCCCTGCTACTGTTCTTCCCATCAGCATCCTGAAGCCAGGACCATTCCTGAAGCCAGTTCAGAAGTTGGGACTCTCCCTGCGCAGCCGCACTGTGGGAAGTACTGACAGCCAGCCCCATGGGGCCTGGGCACAGCAGAATAGGAGAAGCAGAGCTTTACGCCCCAGAATACTGCTGGATTAGGGACAAAGCCAGGAAAAGCAACATACACTTTTTCCAATGGCAAAATGAAAATGCTGATTGGAGGACTGTGAAAGAACTAGGCAGGCTCTACGGACTAGCCACAGCCCATCAATGAACACAGATCTTGCTAAAAATCAATCAATCTGCATCCTGCAGACACGCTCATTCACAAAAAGATTCAAGAAACTGAAAATTCCTTGCTGATACCTTCTCCTCCATCATAGCTGAAAGCCAAGAAATAAAGCATCACCGCTGGATTCTTGCCCAAGAAAGGCAGTTAAGTACCACCAAGCAAGCACACTTTTAATCATGTAACCTTGCTATTCATTCTGGAATATTTTAGCCAAGTGTTACATCTTACATAGCCTGTGAAGTTGGCAGTTTAATTATACTCTTAGCTTTAATTCTCATTCTTCAGCCTCAGCACTTGTGCTTGAACACCAGTCAGCGGTAAGCATGCTCCCTACCACTCCCAGGCCACCAGCTCCATGCTTCGTCCATCCTAGGTTCCTGGCATGGGCATCAGCAATCCCTCCAGGGATGACAAGAATGCTGCACTCCTCACCCACAACAGCAGTTCCCCAGAGGTGAAATTAGATGCTTTCAGTGGTATGCATAGAATCATTAAGGTTGGAAAAGACCTCTAAGATCATCTGGACCAATCGTCACCTCCATGCCCTCCGACCGTGTCCCTCAGTGCCACATCCACATGGTTCTTGAACACCCCCAGGGACGGTGACTCCACCACCTCCCTGTGCAGCCTGCGCCAATGCACTACTGCTCTTTCGGAGCAGCAATCTTTCCAACCTGAGCCTCTCCTGGTGCAACTTCAGGCCATCCCCTCTCATCCTCTCACGAGTTACCTGGGAGGAGAGGCCGACCCCCACCTCACCACAGCCTCCTTTCAGGCAGTCGCAGAGAGCAATGAGGTCTCCCCCTGAGCCTCCTCTTCTCCAGACTGCACAAGCCCAGCTCCCTCAGTCGCTCCCCACAAGACTGTGCTCCAGACCCCTCACAGCTTTGTTGCCCTTCTCTGGACCCACTTCAGCATCCCAATGTCTTTCTTGTAGTGAGGGGCCCCAAACTGAACACAGTACTCAATGTGTGGCCTCACCAGAGCTGAGCATAGGGGGACGATCACCTCCGTGATCCTGTCGGCCACACTATTTCTGATGGAAGCCAGGATGCCATTGGCCTTCTTGGCCACCTGGGCACACTGCTGGCTCATGTTCAGCCAGCTGTTGACTAATATCCCCTGATCTTTTTCCTCCATGCAGCTTTCCAGCCACTCTGCCTCAAGCCTGTAGCACTGCATGTGGTTGTTGTGACCAAAGTGCAGGACCCAGCATTTGGTCCTGTTGAACCTCATCCCATCGGCTTCAGCCCATTGATCCAGGTGGCGATCAATGCATATGGTGAAGTAAACAAAATATAATTAAGTGAAATAAATACAGATAGTTTTTACAAGTTCTCAGCTGATTCCACAGGAAAAAAAAATGACGCTTAAGGATTTTTGCAATTCCTAGAATATATTAGGCAACACATGCAAAGCAAAAAAGGAGGAAACAGCTCAAGAAACATAGATATGTTTCCTTTGGTAACAGGACAGGCTTGTGAAATGCTCAACCCATAGGCTCTTCACACCACAGTTACTCCCCAGGTCCCCCTGTAACACCTGAACTCACTACAGGTACACCCAGAGCAGGGCTGCACAGAACTCCCCCGGCCCCAGCCCCATGTTTGGAGGAGGGGCAGCTCTGTTTGCGTGACAGGGAGAATCCTGGCCGTGTGTAGCAGCGATTCAGTCAGTGAATGCATTTTGGCCCTTCAGCAGATTCAGCATTAACTCACTGATTTCAGCAGTTTGAGAGCCGCTGTCAGTTCCAACAGTTGTCTGCTGATCTTAAATGCACTCACACGCTACGTTCATCCTAAGATAGCAGCAGAAAAGCAGAACAAAACAGAACACCGAAAAGAAAACCACTGAAAAGCTCCAACAGCTTAAGGATAGGTATTTACAGCAGCTCTTCAAACACTGCATCCCAAGCGCCGGCAGCTCTGCTGGGTACGTCTCCACCAACACAGCCATGCACCACAGCAACAGTAACTACAGCTGCAGCTCCTGGAGGCAGCTGCCTTGAGATGCAGCTCTAAACAAACAACGTGGTGTGGAAATACCCGCCGGCCAACAGGCAGGTGTCATAATTTACTACTTTCAAACAGCATTTCTTGAAAGGATTTATACAAAGAAACAAAAGTCAATAGGTTTGGGTTACAGTTTGACTTCCAAACTTAGAAGCAAGCTATTTCTTGGAAAAAAATATTTACGGAACTGAGCAGCTTTCCTAGCTTCTCAGGGGTCTTTCACATAGCATTGGGGGCCAGAGTGCTGGCAGAAGGGCCCAGAAATGACGTGTTACTGGAAAACATGGATTTCTGTAATTGAGTTGATTTCAATCCGAGAGGCTTACGTAAATCCCCCTATACCACAAAGAACAAATAGATACAGCAGGGTTGCACGCGAACATGAATTCATCAGAGATGCAAAAAGCACAACCTGACAGAAGAGCTAATTTCCACTTCCCTCTATGCACACCTCTGAAAGCACTAAGGTCAACTCAGATTTTTTGTTTTGCTTCCCATTTCAAGGTTCTCCAAACATACAAATTGGTAAGTCCTCAGAAAGAAAACCTGCACCCGAGGGTGAAGCTCAGGGGGAAGCAGCACTTCCCACCGCCACAGGCAGAGGTTCAGGCTCCCTCCATCCCCCACCGCTACCCAGTGCCAGCTCTGGCACAGCAGGCTGCTCTCCTTACGAGCTGAATGTGTTAATCTAGCAAAAAGCACATGTTTCTCTGCTGGACTAATGAGTTCAGCTGGCACGGTGCAACACAAATGGTCCAGGAGAAAGAGAAAGACCAGGCAGCAAGACAAGAGAAAGCAGCAGCAAGACCTCTCCCTTCTTGTGACCAAACGTGCACAGATAGGCGGTCACGCAACAACTGCATCGGGGCCGTATCAAACCCACCCAGCCAAACCTTCACCCACAGCCTGTGACAGTTCACCCCTTGGTTACACTGGTGGTGGTGCAAAAGCAAGGATAGGAATGGCAAGGCGACGTGGTTGTCCCCTGCAGCAGCACAGCCAGCCTTCCAACTAGCTGTGCTCTTGGTCTTCAGGGAGTGGCTTCAGCCTAGATGGAGGACAGCAGAGCTTGATATTTCATTTAGAAAACAAACAATAAAACTTATGACTTAATATGAACAATATGTTACAGGAATGTCATCAATTACGTGACAGTGGAAAAAACAGCCACTTTACTTAAGGCAACTGGACTAGCTCAAATTCATTTCCAAAAACCATGAGAAAGGGATTATGCTTCCAGATGCAGGACTTCCTTCTCCTTGCTTGAAGTGAGCCCTGTTTTCCTTAGTCTAGCTAGCTCCAGAACGAACACCCAGGGGAACTGGTGCTGGTTTACATCTTGGCACTGCTTGCAGATTTCTACCAGGAAGACAACAGGCCATCGTTATCGCTTCCATCCGAGTGCGAACAGCCAGCGTGTGCTCCCACAAGGTACATCGGCGTCCCACCCACGGGGTTAAACCCTAGTGACACCCAATGGCTTCATCTCGGGTTTAGTCCACACCTTCAACTGACACTGGGACGTTTTCAAAGGAGGGTGCAAAGTACAGCACACCTTCCTTCTGGGTGGAAAGCACTACATTAGGCCCCAGCTAATCCTCAGCGGAGATCAGTGACGGTGCTGCAAATAATGGAGCGTACATTGGGTGGTAGAGGCTGAGATCAGCACCAAAACCAAAAAACTAAGGAGACAACCTGCACTTACAACTTCATGAGCAGTTTCAAATGAGTTCCGCCTTAATCTAACAAGGGGCTGTAAGTACAATTCATATTTTGGACTGGAAGACTGCTGCACACAGGCAGTGTGTCTGCAGCTAAGTTGCAATGACACTACGTAGAATTATACCAACTTTTTTTTTTTTTACCTTTTCCTGTAAGGGTACCCTATAGCCTAAACCAACTATTTTTATTGAACAAGCACGACGACATCTAAAACAATGCATGGTATCAAGAGAGCAAACTCTTACAATCACAGAGATAAGAAGTCTAAATTTTCCAAAATTGAAATTATCTAGAAATGCACTTCCCATAGCACCAGATGGTCTTTACAAGGCCATTAGTACAAGTTACCAGATTTAGCACGATGCATGATAACATACATTTATATTTAGGATTTAAATACACAGTTCAGGCATAAAATTGTATTTATAGACATTCTCTGTACAGTAAGACACAATTCATTATGGTATTTCAACATAATCAAACATATTTGCCAAAAGAAATGGCAACTTCCCTATTCCCCCCACTTAGAGTAAATAACTCTATGGATACAAAGGCTTTCATGCATCATACCACACAGTACAAATCTGCTACCTCTGATAATATTCTTGACTGCCAGCAATGAATTAAACAATATTTCCACTGCCGCTTTGCCTAAACACACCCACAGGAGCTACAGCTCGTAGCAGGGATGACAAGGTAGGTAGGTAAAATACACGCAAGGGCAGGCCAAATCCCACACCACCTCCTGAAGCAATGGTCACACGCCGTTCCAGGGCAGCTCACAGCTTGCTGGTGTTCATCCTTGTCTCCAATGCTTTCTAGTGCAGGTGAGATGTTAACAGATGACTTAAAAACATCTCACCAATTGAAGTGCTTTCTTCCACAAAATTTAAGTCCTGCCACTTTGGAGTAGCACTCCAAAGTAAATCACAATCTCATAGCAAGCAGATGGGAATTACATTTTTTAATTTTATGTTGCATTAAGAAAAGATGGCAAAGTACTCTCATGCTCCCTGGGAACCATCTTCTCTATCCAGGCTGATCCACAGGCTCAGCTGACAACAGAATGCGCTAGTGGGCTTGCAAGATGTACTGAATGCATATCGGGATTGACATAATATCTTTTCTTACACACTATCTTGATCTTGCAAGTTAAAGCTAAGTCATCAAAGAATCACCTTTAGCTATTCCCTGTACTCATCTGAGATTAAGCAAATCTCTAAGCCTTCCTACTTTCGAAGCATCACACATCACTGCTGGTTAGCATGCAAAAGTTAGACCTCACAATTCAACTAAATCAGCAGAACCTGCAATTAAGTAGGACGGGAGAGTTTTTTCAAACTGTATTCCATTTGACCCTGCTGCTTATACCTTCTGACTAGATTTAAGAGAAACTAAAACGCTGACTCGGACCCAGCTGCTTTAGCTGCAGCAGCTACGGTTATATTCTTTGACATTTTCAGCTAATATTCTGGAACTGTAAAGCCAACGTAGGTTCACCTCTGCTGCAGGGCAGTAATCCCCAGCCAACAGGGGCAGCACTGTCTTTCTGGCCATGTGTCTTCACCACAGCTCATGTGACAGAACCAAGAGCATCTTGCAAATGTAAGCAGTATCTCTGAACGCTGTTCTCTTAGTAACACAAAAAATTGCCATTGCACAGAGATTTATTTAGTGACTCTACCATAATGGCATCTACAAATTTTTATATATTCTACAGCTCTGTATACTAAGTTTAATAACAAATACTGAAGGCTCACAGCAGTTGTGGTGTTAGAATTAGAATGACCGTGTGTTTGGTACAGTCAAACAGTTCAAATCTGGTCAATCTTGGAGACCACCAGATGTAGAGCACTAACAGGGGAAGGAGCCACGAGACCCAGTTGCTGCAGAAAAAGTTGGATTCCAAACAGAGCCATAGCTTAAAAGCAAAGTCAGCTAACTCCTCAGGACACACTCGCACAACTCCTTCCAACAGCAGAGCTATGGAGACAATAACAAACAACCTCAGCAAGGAGAATGAAAATTTTCTGCTGGCACAGGTATTTGCAAAGCTAGCACGTGAGTTAAAACTGTAGCTGTAAGCTTAGCGCCAGAAGTATAAATGTTAACACACACATTTTTTCACAGCAAAGGTAAAGATTACCATGAGCTTATGCTTACTTCAAAAAACAGATGGTGATCACAACCATGCCAAGCACACACAAAGACACTATAATTAAATGTGGAGTGCAATTACGAGTTACAGAATCTCAAAGGAAACTGCCACCCTGGAAACATCAGTCCTGCTGCCCCAACATGACAGCTTCAGTGCTGCGTTGTTTCCTAGATAGCAGAAAACACACTTACAGCCTTTTCCTGTCAAAAGAAGGGGAATACAGTTGTAACCTCTCCAACAACAACACAGAAAAGCAAACATGGTTGAGAGGATCTTACAATAAGTATTTTTGTAAAGTAATCTACAATACCACAATGACAAATGCTGTATCAGCAAGTTGCAAAATGACTTACGCTTCAGGCAAAGTCAAACAAGCTGGTTCATACCCGCCTTGGCTCAGTTTTAAGACGACCCAACCGCCTTGGCTTGAAAGGGCTCACGGCAATCACTCAGTGCCTTCCACTAACTGAGGGGAGGAAGCAATAACCTTCCTCCTGAAGGGGTGACACATCGCTGTGAATAACACCAGCTCCAGGTGCCTCACCTGTTAGCAAAATTAACATCTCTTTGGCTTAAAAAGCAAATTTGAATCGTGTCTTCCTTTGATTACACTGCTAAGCAGCTAGCTAAGACCTGCAGGGCCTAGAGATTAAGGAAAAAGCAAGGCAAGGCTTTTAAGCAGAACTATCAAAAAAAAAAACAAACTGTAGTGGCACGAATGGAATATACCTCGCACAAGAGATCTGTACAAGGGAAAGTTAAAAATAAGTCCAAACTTCGGCCAGTTGGTTCATGAAACCAAATAGATGAAGTATTTAATACCTTAATAAGAAATTAAAAAATCTACCTAATAGCTAGAATTCTTCATTAGAAAACTACTACAGAAGCATTAATTCTTTAGCATCAGAGGCAAACTGTATATTACAAAAAGTTAAGAGGAGAGTTTTCATGACAGTGCCTCAGTAGTATACACCAAGAGACGTACACTGGGGAATATCTTCCTCTATCATGACTGTATAAATATCACTGTACAACCAGGAACTTCTGGAAAATACCTACACAATAAATACCGGGTTGATGACACAGAACATTAAAAAGAGAAAAAGAGCTTTTGCAGTTCAACAGTAGAAAAATGGGAAAGTGTATCACAAGATCTACCATTAAAAACATAGAAGAAATTTCTAAAAAATAGTTTGGAAATCACAACCCTAGGGAAGTCTCTTTAGCTATGTTCTTCTTGAGGGCAACCTTGCAATTTAGATGAAAGGCAACAGTGTGATTGAAGTGTTATTTCTTCCCGCAAAAAGTGGCACTGCCCTGCTTTTACTTAAAGGATGATCAACAAAAGGATTATAAACCCAAAGCAACATTGGCCTTTACGCTGCAACCACATCTGCGTGCACGCTGTGGTCCAACAGCAGCAATGCCAGAGGCCGTAAGGCACCCCAGGTCACTTAGTCCAACTCAGAGAAAGGGCAGGAAGAGCAGGCTGCCAAGGGCTGTGCCCACCTGGGTTTCGGGCATCTCCAGGGATAGAGACCTCTCTGAGCAGCTCTTCCAACATATGTCTACTCTCACAGTTAAAAGACTTTGCTAGAATGAAAAAGAATTTCCCATTTTGAAACTTAAGTCCATTGCCACTTACTGCTATGAACCTCCAGAAACTGTGAGAGGAACCTTGTTCCACCTTTCCTCTTGATAGGTATTTGCAGACAGCATGTCTCCCCTTCATTGCCTCCTCCTCTTCTTAAGCTGAATGCATCCAGCTCTTTCAATCTCTCCTCATTCGGTGTCCCAGTCCTAATCATCCTGGTGGCCCTCAGCCAGTACGTCAAAGCCTTCCTTTTTGTACTGGAGATGCCAACGCTGGACACAACACTCCAGGATGTGCTGAATGGAGGGGAACAATCACCTTCCCCAGCCTCCTGCCCACACTCTTACTAATACTGCCCAGCACACCCTCGGCCTCCTTCACCCCAAGGCATTCAGCTAATTCAGGCTCAACTTGTTGTCCAGCAGCTTTCTGGGGTTGTTTTGTTCTAGATTAAGGACTTCACGCTTGCCTTTGTTGTGGAATCATAGAATTATTCAGGTTGGAAAACATCTTTAGGATCATCAACTTGAATACACATATGCCCATTGGGCCTGATGGGATGCATCCCAGAGTACTGAGGGAGCTAGCAGACATCCTAGCTCTCAACAGTTTACCAAAGGTCACAGGAGCCTGGGGAAGTCCCCGCTGAATGGAAGCTAGTTGACATTATACCCAGCTACAAAAAGGGCATGAGACAAGATCCAGGAAGCTATGAGGTTAGACTAATAGGTCTGCACCTAGAAAACTTAGGGAGATTATCCTAGGGGATACAGAAAGGCATTTAAAGAACAAAGCTATCATCAGGCACAGTCAAGTGGAGTTCATCCAGGGAAAGCCCTGCCTTAGTAATCTGATAGCCTTTTAGGATAAGGTCACCCACTTAGTGGATGAAGAGAAGGTAGTGGGTCTTTCTTTTCAGTATGGCCTTTGACACCATCCTTCACATCACCCTCCTGAACAAATCGTCCAACAGTGAGGTGAACAGGTTCACACTGCACTGGGCGATGAACTGGCTGCATGGTGGGGCTCAAAGGCTTGTAGTCAGTGGGGCTACACCTGGCTGGCAGGCGGTCACCAGTGGCGTTTCCCCAGGGCTCAATTCTAGAGCCTGTCCTGTTCAACACGTTTATCAACAATCTGGATGCAAGACTGAAGTGCATCCACAGCAAGCCTGCCAATGACACTAACCTGCGAGGTGCTGCTGGCTCCCAGGAAGGACAAGAGGCCTTGCACAGGGATCAAGATAGATGGGAGCACTGAGCCATCAGCAACGGCACAAAGTCCAATCTGGCAAATGCCAGGTGCTGCACATGGGACAGAGCAATGCCAGACACAGGCACAGCCTGGGAGACGAGCGGCTGGAGAGCAGCTCAGCAGAGAGGGACGTGGGGGTGCAGGTGCCAGCAGCTCAGCATGAGCCGCAGTGTGCCTGCTGGCCGTGGGGCAAACTGCATTTTGGGGTGCACGAAGCACAGCCCAGCCAGCCAGTCAAAAGAGGTGATTCTCCTGCTGTACTTAGTGTTGGTGCGGCCTCACCTTGAAGACTGTGGGCAGTTCTGGGCTCCACAATACAGAAAATATAACTAAATACCTAAAAGCATCCAGAGGAGGACAACAAAGCTGGAACAGACTTCCTGCATCGGTGGTTGATACTCCGTGACTTGTCAGTGTTCAAGAAGAATTTGGGTAATGCTGTCAATAACATGCTTTAAGTCCAACCATCAACCTGACCTACCAAGTCTCATCGTTAAACTATGTCCTTAGTGCAACATCCTCACAACTCCTACACACCTCCAGGTACAGTGACTCCAACACTTCCCTGGGCAGCCCATTCCAGATTCTGACCACTCTCCCGTGAAGAAATCCTTCTCAATATCCACCCCAGCACTATCACTCGCATCCTGTCACTCGTCACTTGAGAAAAGAGACCAGCACCCTCCTTGCTGCAGCCTCCCATCAGGAAGGTGTAGACTGATGAGGTCTCCCCTCAGCCTCCTCTTCTTCACGCTAAACAGCCCCAGTTCCCTCAGCCACTCATCATAAAGTCATATTTTCTAGCCCCTTCACCAGCTTCATTGCTCTTCTCTGGACACACTCAATCAACTCCACTTCCTTCTTGTAGTGAGAGGCTCAAAACTGAATGCAGGATTTGAGGCGTGGTCCCAGCAGCGCTGCATACAGAGGGACAATCCCTTCCCCAGATCTGCTGGCCACACTGTTCCTGATGTAGGCCAGGTTGTGACTGGCATCCTTGGCCACACTGATGGCTCTTGTTTAGCCAGCTGCCAACCAGCACCTCCAGGTCCTTTTCAGCTGGCCAGCTTTCCCCAGGCTGTACAGCTGCATGGGGCTGTGAGGACCCATCCTCACAAGGCTCCTGCCAGCACATTTCTGTCAAGAAACCTCACCGGCTGCCCTGCCCTTCAGCATTTGTATGTCCGTCTTGCCAGCTTGCTATCATCTGGTAACCCATAGTGGGTGCATGCCCTTCTCTCCTTCCAGTTGCTTATTAAAGACTTAGAACAGAACTGGCCTGAACATCAGCCCCCAGGAGACTCTGCTAACAAGTGGCTGCCAGCGGCACTCAGTACAGCTGATCACAGCCCTTCAAGGCCCGTGGTCCAGCCAGTGTTCCAGCCACTTTGCAGCCTACTTGATGAGCGTACACTTCACCAATTTGTTTCCAAGAATAACACAGGAGACCACGCTGGGGGCCTTGCTGGTGTCCAGGTAAACAACCACCGCTGAGCCAGCCATCCTGCTTGTGTTAAGTCTGTTACGCAACGCTCTGGTAGCATCCACACTGATCCAAAATAGCTCTGCTCAAACTTTTTTAAGCAAGCAGAAGAGATTTTGTACTCTATCCTCAGTCTTCTGAATCAGCAGCTCAGTTCTCCCACAGCAGGAGAGCAAGAACCACCGCTAATTACTGACTGGAGGAATAAATAACGCAGAGGAAATGACGAGCCGCTGGCAAACGAAGGCAGCGAGCAGTGTCCCAGCTAACACAGACAATTATTTCATCTGCTGTAAAATCTTCTGTCTGAAGATGCCGCTCACTAATACTGCTCTTCTCCAACACTTCACAGTCCCCAAGGCTGTCGTAACAGCACTTTGCAAGACAAAAACCAAAATATTAACAAAACGGGACAGCAATCAGGTCCTACAGTTTGTTGTACCGCTGATGGTACTGTTAGCTTAAAGGAGAGAAAACTGTCGGCATCTCAGCTACGAAAGCTCTTCCCAACCAGGATACATTATTTGCTTGTGGTGGCAGTACGAAGCCAAGTAATATATTTAAACATCTGTTTTGCTAATACAATTTGATATTGCTGGGACAGAGACCAAACGTACGGAGTTAATTACCAGCCCATACTTCTAAAAAAAAATATATATATATATATCTTTAAATACGCTTCGTACATTTCTTAAAATTGCCAAACATTTAGCCCAATGTGCTAACCCTCTTCTAAATCAAAACAAGCAGAGAGAGGCACACGAATGCAAACACAACCACCTAAGCACACTTCACAGGCATAATCCTACTGGTAAGAATTAGACCAGTAAAGTCATACTTGCTTAGCTCCCTATGGACATCCTTAATAAATTAAAGGCTTTTGTAAATCAATATTTTCCTTCCTAAGGTTTATGAAACATGAACTAATTTACATTACTCAACAGGATATTCTAGGAACTCTTCAGCATGAGTTTCAGGATTTCATCCCAAAATAAACCCAGCAGTTTATAAAACTCCCTCTGCCCACTGCCTGCAGGCACTGCACACCAAGAAAATCCCAGGCATAAATCAAGCGAGAGTTTACAACTGGCCCATCTTCAAGACGGAATCAGGTGATAATGTAATGATTTAGGCATTGCTGCACGCAGTTTAAATTCCTGATCCTGTAACCACTCTGTCCTTACATGACATGGCACGTGACTCTGCCAACTTCACCCATCCAGCCAGAGGTGCTTTACCATCTGGACCCACAGCAAACGCACCTTCCCGTGGCTTTCTGCTCCCCTCTGCCTGGCAATATCCCAGTGACATCAGCACCAGACCAATTACAAACATGCAGCAACTTACGCTGGTTTCTTCAATGCAAATGTCTGGATTGTTTTGTTTTATACCAGTGCAGCACCGCTACAGATACACACTGGCATATATATAGATATTTGAGAAAAAGTAAGAACTCCCAGAAGTTTCAACCTACAAATGTGATGGCCAATACCAAAAAGATCTGATCTGAAGCTTAACCTAGCCATACAGGTTTATGGGAAGGTTAAAAAGACTTCTCAGGTAAAAATGATTTTTTTTTTCTCACGCTTAAGTCTTCTTGTAGGAGTTTAGAAGTCCAGGATGGTCAAAGTTCTCTGACATTTTCATTTGAATAATTATCAAATAAAAAATAACCCAAAAGGTTATTTTAGTCTCCTATTTTGAATTTTTCAAGCCTATCTATATGCTACTTGGAAGGAAATGGCATTATTCCAGGCTAAACCAGCACATGTCCACAAAAAAGCAAAGCTAACCCTAAACCTAATACTAGGAAGACTGAGATATCATACAGAAGCTGTTTAAAAAGTTAATAACGTCAACAGTCATCCCATTAACACACCCATCCTAGTAATTCCAGTCACCAGCCTACCTAAACGACCGGGACAACCCAGCACTTAGCAGTACTCCTGGCCACATTCTGAAGATGAAACCCAGACACTGGGCACAACAGCTCCCTTGCCCTCACGTACTTAGCCCTCAGAGCAAAGACAAGATTTTAACCCAAGAGCCCAAGCTCCTTACACCGTACAGAAGGAGGAGAGATGTTTCAGCATGAGCTGGCTGAGTAAACAGGTAGCATGCCAAGCATGGCATTCGCTAACGTCAACACAACCAGCATGGAGCTGTCAGCATGCAGCCCTCAGGAAAGCCCAGCCATCAGGAGGGACTCCTACGTTCTACTTCCAGAATGCCTAACCCAGAAATGCAGAAAGGCTCTTTTGTCTCTGAGGATTCCCAATCCAGAACCCTTCACGGTGAGTGAGTGTATCATCTTTAGGTAGCAGCGCTGCTACTTTCTGCTAGTTGGATAACGTAGCTGCTGACAGTGCCCTTTTTATAAGGCAGGATGGTAGTCCTGAAGGGAAAGCACCACGGCTTAGTTCCTTCACTGGTGGGGCAATCTGCATCCACACCTCCATCTCCCAGGACAGCGCATAAGCTGCAAGTCATGAGTGCTCTCTTCCAGACAGCATCTGTTCACCACCTCTCCTGTTTCAGCTGGTTTAAAAAAGGCACTAGATTTAAAAACAAACAAACAAAAACACAGTGAAGCATGGCTCTAAAGTTTAATCATCAAGCACATGGGCAGGGAATAATAGGCTTTGGATGCTCGCCGCCAGGAACACCTAGCATAAAACAAGTAACAAGGTAGAAGCCAAGGACCAGAGCCTGCATGTCTCCATTCTTGGAGGGCAGCATCTTCCTATACCTCCTCTTTCTGGCTTGGTGAATCATGCATTCTTTTTCTGGATAGCAGCACGGCTTCATCCAGGAGAAGTGAAGATAACACACAGCTTGACAACTGGGATATCTGCCTGGAAAGTGGAAGATGTAGGTTGATAGCTCCAGGCGAAAACGGAAAACTGAAGCAAGGTCTACCACATTCTGAACAAATGCTTCAGCTAATAGCTTTTAAAAAGCAGCAGCACCTCCTCTTGCAAGCGCCTTCCAAAGCTGTCGCTGCCTTTTGTAGAAGGCTGACGGCAGCATCTATTGGGTACGATCAGAGAACTCCCACCTGACCGAAATCCCCACAAACTACGGGTAAGCAACATCCAGAATGCAGACAGCGATGAGCTAGGCATCCTGCTCACCATCTATAAGTGGGGAAAAATAAAGGAATCAGGTATCCCAGGAATTTGCAGCTAGGAATTATACTGCCTGCAGTGCCCAGGCAGCCTCAGAGCTTGATGCTAAGAGGCTGAGGGTTTCCAGGGCTGCAATTTTGACCACGAGCACCTGAACCGGGTCTACTGAGGCACTCCTGTGAATCTACTTCATGATAAAAGTCGGAGGGGGGGATCAGGGAATCTTGGGGCAGGGATCAGAATCAGAGGCATAACCTCACGATCAAATTGCATGGATGGCTTTCACGTCCTCCCGAACACATCACTGAGAGCCAATAATCACTAAGCACAGAATCCCTCCGCAGAGAGGACGTTATATTGAAAATAGGACCATTTTTAATTAATTTCAGCTTAAGCGAGCTACCTACTCAGAGCCCATCCTTTTACATAACACAAGTTTGCACGATTTGTATGGTTCAAAAGCCACCCACTGTAACAAACACAGGCGTGTGATACCTACCAGCCTGCCTATCTGCTACAGCACTGCAGCTTTCCCCCACCAAGCCCCTGCTGACCTGACCTACCCGTGGGCCTCACTGCTCCCCTTCCCAGGGCAGTGTCCCACAGCCGTCCTGCTGCGCGTTTGCTCTGGTTACACAAATCTGCTGGAAATCGCGCCGAGAGGGCAGACAATAGCAGGGCTGGACAACCACCTCCGCTGGTTATTCTAGAGGTAAGGTTTATCGGCTATCTACGGGCTATCAGCACGGCGAGATACGGCGATTTCACACTCGCTCGAGGCGGGGCTCCCATCCCAGCGGGAGCGCTGCCCATCAGTGGGGCAGCCGAGGCCCGGGGCTCCCCCACGCAGCGAGAGCCGAACCGGGCACAACTCCCGCACGAGCCCCGCGCACCACAAGCGGCCCTCCCGCTCCCATTCCCGGTGCGGGAGCGGCGCGGCCCGGCCGCAGAGCACATGGAGGAGGCTCCGTCCCCGGGCATCCAGGAAGCGGCGGCCGGGAGGATCCCCACTCCCCTCCCGGCTGCCCGAGGGCCCGCGCGGCTTTTGTTGCCCACCCGCCCCGGCAC
>WBMW01005868.1:627924-641247 GCA_013396635.1 Penelope pileata
GGGGGTGCCTGCCCGCGGGGTTAGCGCCGTCCGGGCGGCGGGAGGGCAGGGAGCTGCCCGCTGCTCGCTCCTCTCCTCGAGAGCGAAAAGCGCGTTGCCTTTGCAGATTGGAAAAATGTAAAACCCTCGCGCTGTCTCCACCCAAAATGAGAGCACGCGCCTGAGGGAAACGTTGGCCAAACCCCAGGGGTTGGGCTGCGCTCAGAGCCAGAAACGCACCCAGCAGCCGGCAGGGAACACTCCGGCAGCAAAGAGTTCTTTGCTGCTTCTTTCCCACTCAAAGTTTCTAACCCCTCCGGTGCCTTCCCAGCTGTCCTGTGGGATGTGCTAGCTCTCATTGCCTCAGTGCTGCTTCCATCGTCGTGCATAACCCCAGGAGAGCAGAATTACTTTCTGCACTTCCCCTCCCAAACTGCACCTTCAGAGCTCTGTGTTCGCTTTGTCTCTTTCCTTACCGCTGTCCGTACCACCGCACGTGTACCTCTCCTTACAGGGAAACACGCTCTCTCCAGAACACGGAAAGCACAGGTTTAAATGGCACCCAAAGAGCCGCCTCATCCTGTGTGAGCTGCTGGCATGTTGCATTTGCACGCCAGTTTGTAGATGAGGCTCTGCTTCTACAACGTGCAAGTCAGGAAACATTTACGTCAGCATAATCATCAAGATGCGTGTAGTATTTGAGGCTGGGTTTGTAACTGCTTTGGTCCAGGAAGCATTGCCACGCCAAATTCTACCCTATGGCAGGGGAAAGAAGGGTGTCATGATGGATTTCCATTTTGGGAGGAGCAGGATTCACAAAGGGACATAAACGGCCCTTTAACTGAGCAGTGAAATGCTGACATCTGGAACAGCACCTCCTTGGGGAACTGACTGAAGTCCCTCCTGCACTGGACATCTAAAAGCGAGGCAAATGTAAAAGAAAGATCCCCTCTTTCTCATGTACGCTAAGAATATTAAGGTAACCACATTAAGGTAAGATGATTTTCTTTTCCAGATCAGTGCCAAAGCCAGCTACAGTGTTCTCTCTGTAAATTCAAATGCTGCTTTATTTATTTTACTTCCATTTTTCCTATTTAGAACAATTTCCATACAGTGACAGGCCTTTAACAACGCTCATGACTCAGAAATACTTGCGGATGTAGTCAGTGTCTATTAACGTGAGCCGCTGAAGTTAATTGTTGTTAAAAATGAGCCAAAACAAAAGGCAAATATATACGTGTTCAGCAGAATGATAGAGATCACCACCATTTGATCAATCTTCCCTGTGAGTTATATCTGCACGTTACTTTGAGGTAGCGCTAGAAAGAAGCGGTTGGTCCAGAGCATCCCTGCAAAAAGAAACATTCATGGCTTAAGTACCGTTCATTTACTCTTTTTCTATCAAGTACTCTTTACTTTTTTTGGACTGTTGCCTTGTCCCTGCTCACTGACTAGGAGATGAGTAGTAGCCCCTCAGACCATCCCACTAAAGCCTTCCTGGTCAAAGAAGGGGTAGGAAACAGAAGCACTACTGTTCTTGAACAATCTAGCTGGGTAAAACAGGCAAGAGAACCCAAAGAAGTGAGGTATAGTGGTGTTTGTTGAAAGAGTTGCTTCAGACTTTTAAAATGAATAATTAAAAAAGGCAAGCTCCCACTGCAATCACGTCTTTGCAGAAGTGATGGCAGACACCCACTTAACGTGTTCAGCTAGTACAGGCAGGCAGTTGTAAGACAGCTGTGAGTTTACCCAGTAAAAAGACTCAGCAAAGCACTCTCACAGTTTTGGTGCAGTCGCTTCTTCCTGTACTTGCCACTCATTAGAAACAACAGTATAGGAAGAAATTGGCCATTCGCTATGCTCTCAGGGCAAAGAATCTGCACTGCACACACCGTCCCAATCCCACATATGCACTCCTAACAGCAAAGAGGAATAGGCTAGCAAGTCTGGGGAGACAGAAAGAGGTCAGAGGACTATTTTAGAACAGCAGCACGCAGGCTGCAACCAGCACCCTCATCCTCACCTCGTTTTCATTTATGTTGACTGCAAGAGAATACACTCCCAACATTTTTCAGATCTGGAGAACAAACGGCCCCAATGTCATCATTCACTGAACTACAAAAATAGTGGAAAAACTACCTAGGTACTTCATAGTCCAGAACAGAAGGTGCACATGTCTGAGAACAGTCTCTAACATAGAGACTTTGTTAATAAGTAAAGTCTGCATAAAAGGGGCAGCCACAGACTGCGGTTTTCTGAGGTTTGTGTGCTTTGGACATGCACCACCACAGTATCAGACTAAATGAAATCACACATCTACACAGGCCCCTCACTACACAGCTCACATGTCACGAACCAAACTCTGGAAGGCCAAAAAACCAACACAGACTCTTCACAGTATTTCTGCTGGGCCAACACACATCTTTAGCACCACATTTTTGGTGGATAACAAAGAACATTTCCACAAAGAACTGAAGGCAACCTAAGCACAGTGTTTGGTGATGCTATGCAAACCATGTCAAAGCAGTGGATCACCCAGGCACAGACCTGGAAGCTGTCTTGCTGCTGGTAAAGATACTAGATATAAAATCCTTTGCTTGGCTGACCAGTTTGTACCTGTAAGCTCAAGCACCACAGCTGTGTACTACAACTGAAGTGGTAAATCTTGTAAGGTTTTGAAGCTTTAACACTGCTATCCAAATTCAAGGGGCCTGCATCTACTCTTGAGTTTGCCCCTGCTCAACCCTGAAACAACTCCGCATATGCACACAAGCAAGCCCTTTCCCCCTAGATTCTCTTTTCTTCATCTCTCACTTCTACCTTGTGTCATATTCTTGTTAATACGCCCCTTACCACATCTCTCTAAAGGCTCACCAGCTCACACAGGGCAATGACCCAACAAATCCCTGCTTTCAGCTCTACTGCTTTGGAAGAGAGCTAATTGCCATTGCTGAAACTGTGATATCGCTACCCCTGCCTTCCTACGTGTACAACTGCACTAAAAGCCGGAAGAACGTGCTCCCTGTAATACTCTAAAAGCCTTTTCCATTTCAGAATGTCCTCACTCCATGGCAAGGCTATGACAGTAGTAGCACAAATTAAACAGGGAATAGAACAGAGGGAGTTCCTAGTCATCAGTTCATCCAAGGACAGCACGTGGCCTATGACCACTATGTTTGTTACCTACATCAAGTCATAACCTAAGTTCTAAGAATCAAGTTCTCTGGATTTTTTTTTTTTAAATGTGCCATCACAGCAATCAAGACTTTAGATTGCCCCCACAACATACCTGGCAGCACCAAATTGTCTTAACTAGCTTGAGCAGCTTCCACAGCTATTAGCTGTGGCAATTTCTGCATTTTCTTTTTCCTCCTTGGAAGAATATTTTTATTTCTAGCCTGACCCATTTATTATATACATTGTTAGGTAGCAAGTACTCCAATATACATAGAGTTAAGTAGTCCCTATGCCTGAATAACACTTCATATCTTTTAAGACAAGAACAGTTTAGTGGCAAATGATTGCTAGCTTAAAGCTAACTTCCCTCACTGCTCTATCACCTCCTGACTTGAATCCTGCCATCACTTCAGAGTTTTATAACCTCATTACTATACAAAACCTAGTCATCAGGAATACCATAGAAATTTGAAAATGTAGAGATTAGGACAGGGAACAACTTAGAGTTGTTACTAGATTGTTTTTTAGTTCCTGGGGGGGTTATTTTCCCTCCTTTAAGCCAGTAATTTTCTCCAATAAATTTTAGGTTTAAGAACATGTATGATGTCTGCATCAACTTCTTTGCCATGAAGTGTGAACTAAGAAGTCTAACACTAAAAAGGACAAGGAAAACCTAAATGCTGAGGCTGAGCCTGTCAGCAGGGATCATCCTTAGTCCATCAAATGGCTGCAGCTATGGCAGCTAAAGTCTGCACTTCCATATGCCTGAAATACCATATTTATCCAGTAGTTTTAACTGACCTAGCACATAATGGCAGAGGTAGTGCCAGAAGCCTGCAGGAAAAAGTGGACACAAGTGTTTCTACAGCAAGATCTGGGAGTGTATAGGTGGGAGACTTTTAAACTAAGCAAGCATGTGAAGTATGTGTAGATTACTTAAGTAATCTTGAGAACGAAGTGAGAGATAGCTTTTGCTAGTGCCCTAACACCCACACAGAAATAAATGAAGTATCCTTACTACTCCCAATTAAATTCCATAAGCCAGAAGAGAACATCCTACACACATGTAAGAGTAAAGTCCCTTGCTGGCAGGTTTGCAGAAACAAAATTTTATTTACACAGGCAAGTCTATCTTTAGACCTCATTTAACTCTTTACATTTCTAGAATATTTACATGATTTCATGATGCTCCAAGAATAGAGTGATGAACAAAGAAAGATTACAGAAACTGTCAAAAGCATAGCAAAAAAAAAATCCAACCTATCATTGTGCTTTAAAACTTATGATCTAAAATAATGTAGGAGAAGAAGTGTAGTTTTAGCACCTTGGTCATAACGGTCATGCTATAAGACACTTAAATAGCAGAGGGGATTTCAGAAGTGACCGTATCCAGAGGTTGCCAGTGACAATTCATGAGCGAATCATAGAGTTCTTCACTTGTCTCCATAAATTGTCTGTTCATTTCATCAACATCCAAGTAGAGTTGTGGATCTGAAAATAAAAGCCTGCATCAGAACTGAGGCATGCACATAAACTTCAAGTGAAACACCTAGGAAATTTTTCCTAACTATAAGTTTTTCAGAATTAATAATAATTTTAGGAAAATGCTTATTTCCCTAAAATCTTGGATCTGATAACTCCATTGTATTAGAATGCTAGGGCTGTATTTGTACTTCAAGATAAAAATCATTTAAAGGCAATCAACCACAAAACCTTCAGATAAATCATTTGTTCATTTTTACTATAGTACATATTCCACAGGATAAAGCTTTGAACACTAACACAAGACACCTCCACGTGTGGAGCCGTTTGCAAGCCTCCCAAGATAAATAACTACATTTTGTACCAAATCTTTAAGTGCAAGCTGGACCCTCCTTTTAGAGCCTGCAACGTAAAGGTTTTACTTGAAAGTTTGGAAAACAAAGTTCTTGCTTATGAATGAGTTTCTAATACAGAATCTGCTTAGTGGAATCAATACAAATAAATGAAATTCTGTATTAGAGCTTTTGAAAGGAGAATGAAGACGGAGTTGCAAGAAACCTTTTTTGAAGTGTTGTTGACAATGTCTCATTCTACTTGATGTAGCGTATGCTATATCACGTTTAAAACCCCAACTGGTATCAGATGAACCCATGGAGGGCTGACCCTTGCATAATCTGCATTTCCATTATGTGCATCCAGTAGTGGTTTCTTTGTATTGTTTAAGGGCACAAGAATGGCTAAACTCAAGTCACAATGACAGAATCATTGTTACCTTCAGTAAGCAAGTCATCGCTCATTTCAGCCATAGCTGAAGAGTCCTGCAAGACAGAAGAAAAGTCTAAGTTGAATCATAATCCATTTCAGAAAGCATCCCAGATTCCATGTTATCTCAACATATTCTCCCTTTCCACAAATATATAAATGCCATCTATCCTTGTAGTTATTTTTAAAAGGAAGCCAATACTACAGTGCATGTTGGAAGGGACTTCTGGGGGTCACAGCTGATAAACTGACCAAGATAAGACTATTTACAATGGCTATTTAATTTGCTCTAAGCAAAGTACACTGAAAAAACAAGAACGGAACTATACACGATTGTGCTGTCAAAACCATTATTTGATATCCATGAACAAACAAGTGCATAAATCACTAATTCTATGCATTAACTATAAGCACACAGATACCTCTGAATGAAGGCTGCTATTTTCCACACTAAGCAGGAAGTATGTCAGATTTAGAATATTTTTGCTCCAATTCAAACAACTTGTACAATTATCTGCAAGATTTTTTCTTTAAGTGTGTAGCAGCTTTACCTCAAAAACAGCTGGAGCCATAACAGCATCTCCTAAAGAGCAGTCTCCAACAGCTTGCATGCTGTCATAGGCAGCATAGGAGTTGTAGTTGTACTCAGCATAAGCATCATAATTCCACTGCGAGTAGTAGTTCTGATAATCTTGGTAATAATCATTGTAGTTGTATGACTGGTACCGCTGAAATTCTGCTTTCAGTCTGAAACATGAGAAGTTACAAAGTTTGAGAACCATGAACTGTAAACCCAGTTCCAAAGTTAAACAACATGCCGGCTTACATATTTCAAAGCTTAAAAGGAAGCTTTCTTAAACAGTTGCCTAGATGACAAGCAGCTTAAGTCACAGCACAAGACCTTGTATTTAAACAGAAGCAAATGTCCTCACCTTTGCCAATACCAAAAGTAATTGTTTTCATGGATTAAATTCAGAGCCTGGACATTGTTACCTGTATACACAGAATATTTTTAGTGATGGCATAAGCAACCTGCTTGTAAGTCTTTGCGCTCTGCTAAAGCTTGATTTAAGACCAGAGACATTTATCAAGCACAGCTGCTTTAAAGATGCAGTCTTAACCCTTTCATCTTTTGACCAGTTAATTACTAGAACTTATTTCCAGAAGGATGTGAATGTAGTCAAATGATCCATTTCAGAAACACGTGACACTGCCTGCCAGTTTGTTACATCTGCCTCCACCTGCTCAGTTTTTTAGCCCATTAAATATTCAACAGTTGCCAAGTATAGCTGTCAGGTAAACTCAGTCTTGCTTGTCACCATAATCATAATTGTCCAGTATGAAGACGTATTGACTCTTTAAGAAGAGCACATTGACTCTTTAAGAAGAGGGCCACTTGATTAGCTTTCAGTACTTTCCCTCGCCTGAGATTTTCTCTGGAACAGCTTTAAACTAGTGACAAGAATTCAGACAAGTGTTATCTGAACTGATGTACATTGCATAAAGTACATTTGGATAATTCAGCTGCTTATTTCAGAAAATCCTGTTTAGACAGGTCTTCGCTGATTCTGTACAGACAGACCTCCTCTGACTTGAAGTGGGGATGCAGGGAAGTCAGCTCCACACTTTGTCAAGAACACAAACTGAAGGAGCTCAGAAATAGTTCCCAAAATGAGCAACCATTAGTGACAAACTAATGTGATGGCTAGATATTTCCATGCTAGGACAGCACAGCACTCAATCCTTCAGAAACATGTTAGTGATGTGTATTGTAATACCTACATTGCATTTGCTTTATTACTGTACAGGTACACAAGTCCTAACACAGAGGTACTCTATTGCTTTGCTACTGTAAACAGATAACTAGAGAGTTATCTCAAGTCTTCTGCTACCACCTGCACTCCTCCTGAAAAATACTGTTGACATTCTTCTGGGTAGCAGAAGCAAGGAAATGTTTCTGTGATCTGTTCTTGTTTTCAAAATAATTTAGTGAAAGCAACTTCAAACAGTGCTTTCTTGGGCAAGAGCAACTCCATTCTAAAGTAAAAAGAGGCAACGTTTGCAGAATTATGCTACATAAACAGAAAAGTGTTATTTCCACTATTCTACAGAATATACAAGTTAACCTTATGTACGTACTGAAATTTTTTCAGTCCTGTTTAGTCAGCATCCTTGACCAAAGTTTGTCAAATTTGGTATTAACTCCTTGAACTGTTCAGAGACTTGAATTGCCTTAAGTAACTGACAGAACTGAGCTGAAATGAGTAGAAGTGCTAAACTTTAAACTCCTCACTGCCCTCAGCTCTTGAAAAGCAAAGAATAGCACTTTAAAACCATTCTAGTAACATTTCCTTTGGCTTTCTCCCTATATTCCTGTATTTCCCCCCCCCCATTTATGAGTTCCTTTCTCTGCCCGACTACCGTAAAACTAGGCAAATGCTTCTCTCCTCCAACTACAGGGAAAGGTCTAAAAACAAGAACTCCCTAGCATATAAAAACCATTTGTCCCTTCTACTCTGTTCACGCCCAAACCTGGAAAATATTTACGAATGCATTCAGCTTCACTACTGTGAGAAACAAAGCTGGTTGCAAGAGCAGCTAAGCCCAAGTTGCACTGTCTGGCTACACCTGAGAGTTGATTCCCCCAGCAATCCTGAAACAGGTTGATGAATCCCGGGAGTCAAAACATGATATCTCTGCATTTCTGATTTTGTAGACTGCATCCTGTGTACAGCCATTACAGCAAAGGCCACAGACTTTACAAAGGCAGAGCTACAAGAATCTGATTATTTAGAATAACTGTATCAATGCACAACTCATTGGTTACCTTTTAGAAATTCCTATGCTCAGCCGGATTCGTTTTCCCCCCAGACCTGGTGCATTCTGGCAGTCTTGCAGTGCCCTCATCTGATCACCTTGCTCACCAAATCTGACATAGGCATACCCTCTACAATTTTCAAAAGGGAGAAAACAAATTCTAGTATGCATAACAGTTACAAAACTAATGAATTCAATTTCTGTCTTCTACAAAAACAGAAGATAGCAGCTACTATAGCTTCTATTACATAAGCAACCTCTCTGGCATATGCACATGCACAGAAGAGGCTTTCACTAAATAAAAAAACTTGGGCCAGAAGCAAAAAGCTTGTTCTTTGGTAGCATTAAGATGCAACTTGCTGAGAGCCAGCAAAACAATACATTTTAATTGCTATCTGCATAAGTAATCAGATTCTATATTTCTGCATTTACAGCAGTTAATTTACCGATTAGTATTAACCCACTCCTACTACTACAGAACACTAGCATTCTTTTCTTCTAACTGCTTTCTCTTCAGTTTGAGTTAGTCTATTACAGGCAGTGTTGTCTGAACAAACTCACTGATCCCTGCTCAATTCACTGCATGGCCGGTAGAGCTTCTGCTAAGCTTTATTTACTATCAACATTAAGTTCAATCTCCCAACCCCTAAGATTTACCAGGTCTTATGCTCTTCCCCCCCACACACATAAAATGGGCATTATTTTGTCCTCAGTATTGCAGATGACAGGCACACAGGAGCACCAATTTCAGTGCACAGCTCTCCCTCCACCCAGCATCTGATTTTTTTCATGTGGATATGCATGTGGCTAAATTGAAGCTCAAAATAACTGCTCAAATCAGAGAGTTCTAGAAACTCGAGGACCTGTGCTGTTAAGAAAAGCAATGCTTAAGACTAATCTCACTCCTCCTACCTCAGAAAAAAAAAAAAAAACAGGAAAGTTTCAACACAAGTACATATACACCGCTACAGAAGCGAGTGTACCGACAGCATTACAAATTTGCACTGGAATTACCTGGAATATCCCAGCAGGTCTGTTGCTATTTTGCAGTCAAGACATGAGGGATACCTCTTTAGGAAATAGTCATAGAGCTGGAAATCATCCACTTCTGGAGTGAGCTCCCCAACAAATATCGAATAATCCGGTCTTTAAAAAGATAAAGAGAAGAATTTTAAAGTTTGAGACTAAGATAGCTGATTTCAGTATTAAAATACTCTACAGATAACAGCTAGCTAGTTATCACCAGACAAATAACAATAACTCTGCAAAGATTATTAAGTGCAAAACTCAGCTGAGATGTACAAAACTGCAATTCCACCACTTCAGCAAAAAAATTCTCTAGTACTGTGGGTCTATTCTACTGCTTTGGCAACAAGGATCCATTTTTTGAAATGTTTCAAAAAATTTGTTTCTAAAAAACGAGTAGTTCCAACAATAAGCAACAAAACACCACCAGGAATTAACTCAAATTACAGCCATGATTCAGAAGGGCTATGACTGTTTTGCCATTGCTTCCCAGTGGTAATGAGAGCAACGAAAAAAAACAACGCATTGTTTATGGAATGTATTGCCAATACTTTGCATATATGCATCACACCAGCTATTCTAGAATTTTAAAAAGTGAGGGATGGCATTCACTGCTCACTATCAATTTAAGCAGATAAAGAGTCAGAACTTCCCTTGTTAAAAGGACTTTACCTGACAGAAGTAGTATTGGTACTACTAGGAACAAACTCTATTCTTCCCGGTTTTATTTTGCTCTTTTTCTTCCGTTTCTTCTGCGGTGTTCTCCACCAACTGTAGGCCTGGAGACATTCTCTCTTCTTCCCGAGCAAGTCCTGTTGGGATAAAAAACACCTCTATAGTATGTAGTCTCATTTACATTCCTCCCTCCCACTCCCCATCACCACAGGTGATTTCCCCATATTCACCTTGCCCTTGAAAGAAGCCTGGGGTCCCATTTCTCCCTCCGCCTCCCATGAGGGAAAGCAGCCTCTGGGGAAAACGCCTGGCAAAAATAACAGAGCCAAAGGATTGTATGAACAGCCATATTCCCCTGACTTGTCAAGCTGGCTAACGGATTGACAGCTTCCTCTTGGAATTAGGAAAAAAGTAGTTAGCCCTTCGATGCTGGTCAATCCTAGATGTTAATTATCTTCAGGACTGGACTGTGCGCCACTTGAGCTCTAAGACTCTCAAAAAAGCCTTCAGTAGCACAGTGAGCTATGAAGAGGTGAGGAAAAAAAAAAAGAAAATCATTCTTCCTCAGGTAGGGATCTCAACTGTCCCTATCTCCCCTCTTAGGGATTCTTCGCTGCTTATGTGAGATGCCTCTCCTTGCTACCCAGCTGTAGGTCACTCTCCCAGGCCAGGAACAACAACAGGAGGCCCATTAATGGGATGTAAGGAGAAAGCAGACCAGGAACAGGCACTAAATTGGCTGAGGAAAAACTCAAAACCCAGATGCAAGGCCAGGAGGAAAAAGGCATAAAAAAAAGCACCTCAAAAAACCCAAAAACTGTAAACCCCAAAAGCCACAGTTTAGAAAGGAAGTGGGGTAACTATACAGAAGAGGGAACAGCCATATTAGCAGGTTGTCTCCCTCAATTCTCTGAAGAACAAAGATTTCCAAAAATAAGGATGGCGTTTTTCAGTAACTTTACTTACGCAGGCTTTAATGTTCTTCCTCTAGAACACCTCTACATAACTTACATAGAGAGTGTTATTGGCAAGATCCTTCAGAAGAGCTCATGCTCAAATAATGCAAACTGTAAAGCTCAGTGTTATGCCCCCAACCTGCTTTGGTTGTTACGATTAAGCATCCAGAGGACAACCACCAGTGACCAAATTACCAGAGGAAATCACAGGACTAGAAGAACACCCCACTCAGAGTGAGCTAGCTATTTCAGCTTTACATTTACTAGGAATTTTGGGTAGTGTTCTGGAACCCATTTAGACACTACAAACCTGAATGTCTCACCAAATGATCTTACCTGGGTTGCCATAGTCGAATCTATCTTCGGCTTTCCTCAAGGAACGGGAGTGAACACTGGTTCAGTTTATCGCAATTCTTCAGCTGAAAAGAGTGTGATGGAGGAGCAAGAATCTTAATTTTGAGATCAATTATTTTCACAGATGTTCACCCTGTCTGAACCTTCTCTCACATAGATGTTGTCTTCTGTCTCTTCCCAGAGACGGTTCACTCACTAGGAGTGAATTAGCAGAGTCACTTTTCACTACTACTAAGATCCTGAATACATGTCTCTGAAGAGGCATATACCCCTTCCCTGATCGATAACTTTCTTTTCTCCCCAGTCAAACCCAGAATACAGGTCACCTCAGAGTACATTTTCATATACAAAATATGAGGGCTGCTCCTAAAGGAATGCCTCTCACTTCATGATGTTGGCCCACAACGTCAGAGGCAGATGTTGGTGGTACAGCAGTAGAGGCTGAACCTTCCCACCAACATACCATTCCATGTTGTTGCCATGTGACAGATGGCAGCAGAGGGGCACTCTGACACAATGGTGTCTGACAGGGGACTGCCAGTGAATTCCTCCATGTGAAACAAGCTGCATGCACTGACGTTCATCAACCCTTGCTGAACATTTATGGAGACCAAACAGTGGACGTTTGCACAGGGAGGCGGTGGGTGGTGGAACAGCAAGTCACCACTGCTGGTACGGACTGTTATGAATATGGCATGCAGCTTGTGATCATCACTGGTGAAAATGCACAGCTAATGGCAGTGACTGTGTTGAAAACCAGTGTTTTGTAGCGGAGAACTTGCTCTATCAAACAGTGCTATTATGCTCTTTGTTGCAGTTTCATGGAAATAAATAGGAGGCATTACTTTCAAAGCAACCAACATATTTGCCCCTTGCACACTACTGCTCATTCATCACCACTTTTTATTTTTTTACATCCAAGGTTGCTCTTCTGAGGAGCTACCTGACTGCTGAAATTTAACTCGCACTTCCACGCAACAAGTCCTCTGACATTCCATACCCCAGCTGCTCGGATCCATACTCACATAACAATTACAGAGCCTCTGTAGTGCCTTAGAGGCCCGTGCATGCAGGTGAACAGTTCAGAGCACTGTTTCTGAAAACAGATCCTGCTAACCTGACACAGGACAGCCATACACCCACACAGTGTTACGCAGGGTAACTGCACTTCCTCTCCACACCCATTCTGCATCCAATGAAGTGCTAAAGGACAAACAAGCCCTTAAATACAGGTGTGTGCTGGTAGAGTTAACATATAACTTCTTACTAAACTGACTGTGCTTACGAGGAGTAATGATCAGTAGCTTTTGTTTTAGTTAAGGAGATTGTATTAAGAATACCCATGTGTTCCTTTAACTCAAGCCTTACTTTTATTGAAAAGGAACCACAAGTCATAACCACAGAACAGTTTGGGCTGGGCAGGGCCTCAAAGCCCCTCCAGTTCCACCCCCTGCCATGGGCAGGGCTGCCACCCGCTGGGATCAGGCACTGGACCAGGCTGCCCAGGACAAACTCCTCCTTGCTTTAAATACAGGAATACTAATTCTTGGATTCCCCAATCATAAACTCTTTTTTTTTTTTTTTTTTTTAACGGAACTTACCACTCCTCACTTGCGCAGGTTTACCAGGAGATGCCAAACACTACAACACACTTATAGCAAAAAAAAGCTCTCAGAGGGCAAATGACGCAACAGCTCTCTGATCACAGTTATCGAAGGCTCACGCAGAACTGCTTTTGTGCTCCTTTCCCGTCCAATCTTGATTGCTGCTTCTCGATCTTTTCACTGGAAGCAAAAAAAACATTCACCAGCCGGTTCGGACAGCCGGCAGTAACGCGGCGCCTCTCACCACCGCCAGCCCAGACACCCGGCCCGCGCAATGCCCATAAAACAAGCGACAAAAAAGCAAAGCGAAGCCGTAGCACGCGGCTGGGGAAGGCCGCGGCGCTCGGCTCTGCCGCTCCCTTCCCCCGGCGCCAGGGAAGGGGGAGGGCGGATGCGGCCTAACGGCCGTCGCCTCCCGCCCCACACGGGCGGGCCGCGGCCCAGGCGTCCGCGAGGCGGCAGCTCCGAGGCGCGGCGAAGCGGGAGAGCCG
>WBMW01005868.1:641431-677821 GCA_013396635.1 Penelope pileata
AGCCGCAGGGTCGGCCCACGGCAGTGGGAGCGGCGCGGGCCCGTGGGGTGCCCGGGCTGTCGGGCGGCGCCGGGGTGCCGCGTGCTGCCCCGGGTGCGAGGCGTGCCCTGGGCGGCCGCCGCGGGGACGGCGGGGGGTCGCCGTCCTCGTCCTTTCCCTGAGCTGAGTGCGGGTGCCCTGTGCGCACGGCTTCGTCTGAGCCCCGTGCTGAGTGCAGGGGGTGGTCTGGGCCCTCCAGTTGTCCTCACTGATCTTGCAGCAGCAAGCTAACTCAGCAGGATGCCGTCGCACTCATAGCTGAGCATGGTTTCCTTATGTTTTACATGTACACTTTTTCAGGTTTTGTAGAATCACAGAGTCATTCAGGTTGGAAAAGANGGCCTCACCAGTGCCAAGTGCTTTATTTTCAAGAGCTCTCACCAGCTAAATGAAGTGATGAAGACACTGCTCTTCAGAAGGACCTGTTGGTTTTGTGTTCTGCTCACAGGCCTGGACGGTCACCCCTGATTTCACACATCATGCCCACACTGCCTCGCTGTCAGCGGTAGCAGTGAACAGCAGATATGTGGTCACTGGGAGCAGAGATGAGACAATCCAGATCTATGACATGAAAAAGAAGGTGGAGCACGGAGCGCTGCTGCAGCACAATGGTAAGGGAGCTTCACAACAAGCATTAGAGATAGAAACTTAAAATCTGTTCATTACCAGAAGAAGGAAATTTAAATTGTCCTGCTTTTAATAAGGCTGTGGTCTTTAATAGCAATGGTGGTGCAGGCACGATGGTCTGATGATACAAGCAAGACAAGCTTTTGAGCATAAAATTCCAAAAATCAGTTTGGGCATCAGCCCACAAATATAGCTGCTTCTTCCAGTTATTTTTAGTTTTACTGCTTTCAGAAGTTATGGTCCAGAAATGGCTCATGAGCAGTTTTTGTTTGACCAGAACTGCTTATCCAGCCTGTGCCTGCTCCCAACAACCAGCTTTCCCAGTGTCCTTGTCCTGTTACAGACGTATGTCAGCCACCCAAAAGAGATGGTCTGCGCCTAAGGGCAGGCTGCTGCCGCCAGAATAGTTAACCTTGTACATTGCCTAATTTGTGTGCCTTCTAAATTACAGCTATCAAAAAAACAGTTAATAGGAGTCCAAATAAATGTGTTCGGGTCATCTGGGGCTTGATCCCCGTTGTCCTTTTTCTCCTAATCACCAAGAAGTACAGGGAACCAGACTCAGCAGGGTACCTGCATTCAACTTAGGTGTGGTAAATGAGGTGCTTCTGTGACAGTGTAACCCAGTGGGCAGCTCAGCACCACACAGCCATTTGCTCACCATCCCCACCAGTGGGATGGGGGAGAACTGGGAAAAAAAAAAACAAAAACTCAGGTTGAGATAAAAACTACTTACTAAGAGAAGGAAGAGAGAAATAATAGTGATTATAATTATATATATATATATATTTACAAATCAAGTGGTGCATAATGAAATGCTCACTACCTGCTGACTGATGCCCAGGCAGTCCCCGAGCAGTGGCCGCCTCCCCCACCAACTCCCCCCAGTTTTGCAGTTGTTTCACATGATGCCATAAGGTATGGAATATCCCTTTGGCCAGTTTGGGTCAGCTGTCCTGGTTCTGTCCCCTCCCAGCTCCTTGTTCCCCCAGCCCCTCACTGGCAGGGCAGTGTGAGAAGCTGAAACATCCTGGGCTCTGTGCAGCGCTGCTCAGCAGTGACTGAAGCAGCAGTGTGTTATCAACATTGCTTTTCTCCTAAAGCCAAAACGTAGGATCATACCAGACACTATGAAGAAAATCATGCCAAGAGCGGGGCTTTGATGTAAGAGCACTGTATCAGTGATAAAAGCTGTGCAGCATGGTGGCTGAGTACTGCTGTGTCCGAGAGCAGACCAGGCAGAGCTCAGACACATATGGCCAGAGGACATCAGTGACTGAATGTAACAGGAAAGCTTGTTTTTGTCATGAAATACTTAGGAAATAATTCAGTTTTCCCAAGAGTAGGGGTAGTAGTTAGCATGTTCCAATGCTAGAAGCACCTCTGTTAACTAGGACATTCTGTGTGGTAACCGTTCAGTATGTACACGGTTGTTGATAGCTCTGTGTCACATTTCTAGGAACAATAACTTGTCTGGAGTTCTATGGTACTTCACATCTACTGAGTGGAGCTGAAGATGGACTAATTTGTATCTGGAACACAAAGAGATGGGAATGCCTGAAATCCATTAAGGCGCATAAGTGAGTTTCTTAAATCTGCATATTCAGATGAGTTTTCGTATTTATTTTCCTTGTAAATAATATATGTGGCTAATACGTTGTTTTGTTCTCTTTTATTAGCGGGCACGTGACATCTCTTTCTATTCATCCATCTGGGAAACTAGCTTTGTCAGTAGGAACAGATAAAAGATTAAGGTGAGTCGAAACTAATGAAGAAGTGCTCAGAATCATAGTTCAGTGGTTTAGTAAATTCTGTTATAACCAACAGTTCTATGTTGTGAGTAGACTGTGCAACACTGATAAAACATTCTCACATGAGATCATTAAGTTCTAGGTACTGTCAATATTTTAAAGTCTTTTAAAAGTAGTCTTTGCAGTTCCTAGCTTCTTGCTGTACTGTAACTCTTCATAGTCACCTGTAGATGTATGAATGCATTTGCATTTCAAATTATTTAAACTAATGAAAGCTGCCAAGTTTTGTTCAGTGTGAGAAAAGTAATTTTTTACTTGGAGTGTGTAGATGTTGCCATATATATGTATTTTAAACATATAAGTTAATATATTACCAGGACAAATTGGTATTTGGCTTCCTTTTGTGCTCCACATAGCAAACAGTGGTTTATAAAATAAACATCACAAATTCAGCCTCACAGTGTGCAAGCAATATACCAAGTCATCAATTTCTCCTGCATTAAGGAAGGCTCTGAAAGACAGAGATGCTTAAAAGCTTCCTTCAGATGCGTCGTGTCAGCTGGTAGGACTTCAGTTTCACTGTGCTGTTTTTAACTGGAATGTACATTATCTACTGTTGTCTTTCAGAACTTGGAATCTTGTAGAAGGACGATCAGCCTTTATCAAAAACCTGAAGCAAAGTGAGTTTATCAGTCTAAATGCACTGAAAAGTGGAAATAGATAGTATTATTTTTTGCAGAAAGGAAACCAGACTGCGTTAATCAACAAGTCAGTTAATTGCAAGCTGTTTTCACAATGTCTTTTTTACGCACGTAGGCAAGCACGTGCCCTTTAGTAATAGTTACTTACCAAAAGGAGAACATAGTGACACTAAAAATCCTTTTTTCTCCCTTGAAGTTTGATGTCATGACATTTAAATCAATGTTTTTTCTTCCTTTATACACATCTGCTAATGAGAAGTGAACGTTTAAGAACATACATTTACTTGTTTATTCTGTGTCACTTGATTTTTTTTTCTGAATTTTTCTCTGGTTTACCTAGAAAGCAGCGTAGCCACTTTAAAATTAGATTTTTACCTTTAGATAACTCATGAGATATAGAATGCAAAAAACTGTGTACATGTGTACAAGATTGTTCTTCTGTGTACAGACGCCCACATAATAAAATGGTCCCCTGATGGAGCGAGGTATGTGACTGTGATAACAAATAAAGTGGATGTCTACAAACTCAACACAGCTTCAATCACTGGCACCATCACGACAGAGAAGAGAATTTCTTCTCTTAGATTTATTACAGTAAGTACAAAAGAAAAGGTGCTGGGAAGTTAACTGTTCCAAAATACAGGAATTTAATCATGCATTTCTTTTTTCCTATTCAAAGGATTCTGTCCTTGCCATAGCTGGAGATGATGAAATTATACAGTTCTACAGCTGTGAGTCTCAAAAATGTCTGTGTGAATTTAAAGCTCATGAAAACAGGTATTTTATATTTGTTCACTATTTAAATATTTATGGCAGTGCTGAGTACTCAGTATACTAAGTTCAATGACTTGCAGTATTCAGCATATTTTAATATTGTTTTTGTTTTCATATAGAAAGTAAATTTACTTTTGTGCTAAATTCCAAAATTGAGACCAACTTGTTTGCTTTTGGAATAAGCAGAAGTACTGTGCTATCCTTGCATGCTACAAAAACTACCGGGTTTAGAATTAGGAATATTGCAGTTCTAAACTTATAATGTTAGCACAGTATAAAATATTTAGGTCTTAGATGTATAGACCAGTATAGATCATATCTAAATATGTCTTAAATATAAGATATATATTGGTATGCCTCTATGTTAATACTTTTTTCACGAGGAATATCTTCTTCCCCTCTTTTACCTCCCCAAAGTTTGTTATATCCAAACCAATGTGCCTCTACTACTTGTAATACCAGGATCTTCATGGGGCCGTGGGGTTCTGTCGTGCTTCTCAGCCAGGAGATGAAAATGGCTTCCACTGCAAAACTGGGCTATACTGGACAGGCACGTTTGCAGTAAGACATCTGGTGGTGTCCCATTCTCTTATCTTGGGCAGTCCCCGTGATGGTTGTGCCCTTGGCAGTTCTGAGTCTGAATTACCCAGCAGGCTCAGCCCTGCTGCAGGACCTGAAATGGCTGACGGGGGCTGCTCAGGGCCCACCCGTGTCTCTAAATGCCTGGTCACCCTGGTGTATCAAAGCTTTGCAGTGGAGAGCTGGTAGATGGGGAGACCGAACCAGAAAAGGTTCTGCTAAGTTATTTGGTTTTATATCAAATGCATGCTATATGTTATGTAACATGTTTACACATGTATACGTAACATGTTTATGTATATATAATGTATAATTTTTCTCTGTATTTCATGTATTTCTGAAAGTAGGCACTGGCATTTTACTGCAAGACTATCTAAGGAATGTTTAACCTTTACAGTTTCTGCCTGTGTGGGACACTTACATAAAACAATCTACTTGTGCTCACTCCAGACAATAGAAGGGTATTCTCGATTGTTGTTGAAGACTGAGTATTCGTCCAAGTGCTGATTTTAATTCATCAAAACACAAAAACATTAGCTGCAGTGTCATTGATTTGGGTAACAGTGTGTGCTTAGAAGTACTGAAGTGTTCTGAATTTAATATGTTCTGAATACATGCCTAGCAAAGGCATGTGTTCCCACTGTTAATGACAGCACTCAAAACAGATTCCCTTCCCAAGTTCCTGCCTGTCATTTGTGTTTTCTCTGTTCAAATTGATTTGATTTGATTGATGTTCATCTTTGATTGCTGTCAGCTTACTGTTCTGAAGTGATCTGCCATGTAATAAAGTAACCAAGTATAACGTTTTCTTCACAGAATAAAAGATATCTATAGTTTTGAAAGGGAAGGAAAACACGTTGTTGTTACTGCATCCAGCGACGGTTACATTAAAGTGTGGAATCTGGACCTTAATAAGGTTAGTCCATTAAACTGCTTGGTGCATTTCTGGAAAAACAGACAAAATTGCAGACTGTTTTGTTACAATGATCAATTTTAAGTCACTGATGGAATTTGATTTGTCATCTGGATGTCTTGATCCTTTTCCGTGTTATGTTCAGTACACGTGTATACGTCTACACATATTTTTATGCACTTGTATATTTTTGCATCTTTTATTTTCTTTTAACAAGCTCTAACATCAGATGGTATCATGAAGCTCCCCTCTTCAGATGAAGTCATGCTTCTCTTCAAATGTACCTGGCAAAATTTACAACTCCCTCAACAGTTACATATGTGCTAATGACTGCTGTGAATTGTGTTGGTGCTGTTGACTGTTGCTGATCTTTTAGAAGAGCATAAAATCAGTGGTTTGGGGGGGTGGTTATTCATGTCAGGTGAAAAAAAGCTGTCCTGCTGAAAAATTCAGATACATTAATATGCTGGGTACTTTTATTTCTTATATTTTCAGAAAGTTCTGAGTAGCACAATTTAACAGGGAATTATGTCTTATCCTTAAAGTTCCCCTTGTTCATTGTTTTGCTCCGAGGTTTGTCTTTTAAAATCAGAATTTGTTGGGTTTTTTTTAATGTAATGCCTAATAACAGGAGTTCTACTGTATTCCAGTGTATTTTAACATTCAAATAAATCTCCCTCTATATTACTGTTCTGAATTTACCCATTTTTAGTTTCAGCCCTCTTGATAGTTTTTATGTTCTTCTAAGGGCAGTAGTGTAAATTCCTCTTTTCCCTTCATCTGAGATCTCAGTTCTGCTTTTACATGATTGAAATAGTGATCAAGGAATTCTTGAACTTTCTCTATAACACTGTTTTTACTTTGCCCAAATGTGTGATTTTTTTCTTTTTACTGTGCAGGCAAAATTTTGTAAAACCTTGTATGACTATGCAGGTTGCTCTGTCCAGCTCAGCGAGGTAGAATGCCCTACTAGCAATAGTTTCTCGTGGCTCAGTGCTGCTATTCTGCACGTATTTGTGACATGTTATCCCTGACACCTGTAACAGGATATTTGCTCAACTGTTTCCAGAGCTGGCTGATGCAGATGCAGTTAAGCAATCTGAAACACACTGTGGAGGGATTACTTTCAATCAGTAGCCATGTCTTTGTGAGCAAGAAAAGAAACCTGATGCAATAATTTAATCCAAATTATTTTAACTGTACCAAAACCACCCATTAGCTGGAGAAATTTCTGAACTTTTTTGGTGGGCCTGTGACTCATCTACTTATTCACCATGTTGAACCACCTCTACGTGGTGAAGCCCGGTGATCTCGCTTATCAAGATACGCACTTCAAGCTGCAGGGATTTTTTTATAAAAACCACCGCTGAAGAATGGCAGCAGGAACAGGACTGTAACAGCGTGACCATTAGCCTGTATACAGCCTCTGGTTCTAAACGTTGTTAGGCACCTCGGCATTCCTTGTCCTGGCCCATGGCAGGCGGGTTGGAACAAGATAATCTCTAAGGTCCCTTCCAACCTGAACCATTCTATGATTCTGCAGAGAACAAGTGGCATTAAAATACTTTCTCAGTTTAAATATTTCAGTACATTTTTGAATAGAAGTGATGTTTAATGAATCTTCTTTTTCTATATTATCTTCAGGTAAAAGATGTGCCATCTTTACTATGTGAAGTCAATACCAAAGCTAGGCTGACATGCCTTGCAGTATGGCTTGACCAAGCTTCAGAAACGAAAGAAAATAGTGACAAAGCTGCGGCACCATCTCAAGGTAATAGAATTGTCTGTATTTTCAGTTGTTAGTGTGACTGTGAAATGGAAGATACTAAGTGGGAGGTTTTTACTATATACCTTGGAAAAAGCTTTGATAGCTTGAAGAACTGGGGATATGACATTGGCAAGTCATGTAGGTATCCATCTATACCCATCTGATAGGGTCTCAAGCCTGCACGTAATAATGCCACCACTGTGGAAACTAGTGTAAGAGGACAGACACAGGACTGAGGGCAATAGTTCTTTTGTATATGGAAACTTACTACATTGCGACGTAGTTAGAGGACATAAGCCTCTTTTCATTGCTATGATATGAAAGTTCTGTTTCTCTTTGCTGGAATAATGTACTGAGGAAGGCACTGAAGCTTCTGAGACAGATAAGAAAAGAATAAACAGTTTGATAAAACTGCATGACTTGCATTCCTGTGAACAAAATTAGATCTGATGCCAATGGAGTTGGGCAAACTTAGGAAGTCTGGCTTAGGGTTATGTTGTTGATCGGTTAGTGGGTTGTTGGTTTTGTTTGCTATTGTTGTCTTCCTGCATAGTAAGCTATTTACATATTGATCTTTAGATGTTTTCTTAACACGAACAAAAGTAGCATAAATGGGACGCTCCACTGTAAATAAAATATGGTTTATAACCCTCCTTCTTTAATTCAAATAAGTCTCCGTGACGTTTTAGACTACCACCTGGAAATAAATATCAGAGTGAATGATTTCTTGCTTTTTTCAGCAATTGAAGATGAGAAACCATCAGTAGTCAGGAGGAAGAAAGTCTGTTGGACGGATAAGAGTGATAAAACAACAAAAAAAGCTAGAAAAATTATTCCAGCGAAGCGAAAATTGGAAGCTCCACTGCAAAAGAAGAAAAAGAAACAGAATAGTTCAGAATGAAGGCAGCTACTTTCTTTCCTTAATAAGAAGTGAATGCTGGTGTTGCTGGAGTTTTTACAATCCTCTGACGGGACAAATACCTTTGAACTGATACGATTTTGAAAAGTAATTATTTTTTTTACCAAGATGAATTGATTGATCCTTCTGAGAAGCAGCAAAAGAGGTGGCAACTTTTCCTGATGGAATGAGGCAAAAATAAATTCATAGTATATAATATTTATATTCTTATGTTTACAACATCATACACTTTTAACTAACTGATTCTGAAACAGCCAGCTGAAATGATAAAAATAGCTTCATCTGTCTCAGTTACATTTTTGTCTCAGCTAAATACATATTAAAATTACCTACAATTTTTCATTTTTGTGTTGGAAATTTTTTGTTCAGTCCACTCAAAGTATGATCTACCTTTGTTATGCATTACTTCTACTGTAAGAAAGAACATATTCAAGTTCTTCAAAACATGATCACTTCTCATTCATATGTTCACAAAACACTGCTTTTTATTCCTTGACCTGGAGTTATACATAGATTTTATAAGCAGGATGTATGTTTTTTACCATATACTCATTGTATTTAATTTTTTGTTAAAAGTCCTTGCACCCTTCCCTCTTTTTTTCAGGAGTTGATTTTCCTGACTGTGAAGTGTTAAAATGACCACGTGAAAAGTGTTTATAAAAAGTTTTCACAATATACTTCAAAGAACTGCCAAAATATCAATGAAACATGGATAGGTTAGCTTTAGGCATTCACAATTGAAATTCTTTGTTCAGAATACAATCACAGAATTGTAGGGGTTGGAAGGGACCTCCAGGGATCGAGTCCAACCCTCCTGCCAAAGCAGGTTCACTACAGCAGGTCGCACAGGTAGGCATCCAGATGGGTCTTGAATATCTCCAGGGAAGGAGACTCCACAACCTCCCTGGGCAGCCTGTGCCACTGCTCCATCACCCTCAAAGCAAGGAAGTTCTTTTGCATATTGGTGTGGAACTTCCTATGCTCCAGTTTGTGGCCATTTCCCCTTGTCCTGTCCCCACACATCACTGATAAGAGGCTGTCCTCGTCCCTTTGCCTCTCACAGTTAAGATATTTGTAGACATTGATCAGATCTCCTCTCAATCTTCTCCAGGCTGAACAGCCCTAGGTCACTCAGCCTCTCCTCATAAGGGAGATGCTCCAGGCCCTTTGTCATCTTTGTGGCCCTCTGACNTCCTTGTCAAGGTCACTGATGAAGATGTTGAACAAGACCGGACCCAGCACCGACCCCTGGGGAACACCGCTAGTTACAGCCTCCAACCGGACTCTGTGCCGCTGATCACAACCTCTGAGCTCGGCCAGTCAGCCAGTTCTCAGCCCACCTCACTGTCCACTCATCCATCCCACACTGCCTCAGCTTCATTATCAGGACGTTGTGGGAGACAGTACCAGAAGCCTTGCTGAAGTCAAGGTAGACAACACCCACTGCTCTTCCCCATCTACCCAGCCAGTGCTGACATCATAGAAGGCTGCCAGGCTGGTTGAGCACAATTCCCCCTTGGTGAATCCATGCTGACTATTCCTGATAACCTTCATCTCTTCCAAACTGTCTAGAGCAACAGAGAGGAGGCAGCAGTGCAGAAAAAGGTATCAGAAGTGAAAAAGCTCTTCCTGTGTTAGAAACAGTGAGCACAGATGGCAGTGGTTAAGTAGATGGAGCTATGGCTGTAAGAGATGGCAGCCTGGCAAGCAGCCTCAGGTGAGTTCAGTGGCTCCAGCAGCTTTGGGTTTCATCATTTTCCTATTTCCCCTCTTAGGGATCCCTGGTGCTGGACTAAAAATCACAGCCCAATGAACCTTGAACCTCGCGGCCATTACACTGCTTCAACAGGGGGGTGAAGCCCATCCAGGACAGCTTAGATACGCGTTGGCTAAGGCAACGGAAATCGGAGATCTGTATTTAAATCACTTAAGAAGGAAATTAAAAGGCTACTTTCTTACTATTCGCTTAATTCACAAAGATGGGAAGATCTGCGTTCTAGAGAAAGCTGCGTTTCGCAGGAGGCACAGACCCGGTGGTTCGAGTGTGGTGTCAGGGAGAGCTGCCCCCGCCCTAACGCTGCCGGGCACACCCCACCCGGCCCGGGGGGGCTCTGCTATCGCTTTTTTCCACGAACCATCCGGAAAGGGGAGGCCTTGGGCGGCGCGGAGCTCTCTCGCCTCCCCTTCCGCAGGCCGCTCCGCCCCGGGCCGTGCTGAGCGGGACCGGGCCGCGCCGGTGGGCACCGCGGTCCCCCCTCCCCCCAGCCCTGAGCTGTGTGCCCTGCACGTCCCCGCGGTTCGGGGGGTTCCCTGCACGCCCCTGGTGTAGGGTTCGGGCGGGCATTTCTCGGGGAGAGCCTCCCCGCGGCAGAAGTTGTCATTGTTATTTTTTTTGTTCTCCCAAATTAAGAGCTACTCCTCCTCACCCCGGTTTCTATTCCAGGTTTCAGCATGGCCGTGGACTGGTTCGGGTTCGGCTACGCCGCTCTGGTGGCATCGGGAGGGCTCATTGGCTACGCCAAAGCAGGTACGGTGCTGGAAGGTGCCCTCCAGCCCCCTCCCCGGGTTGGTGTGGGCTGGGCTGTGAGCTGCCAGGGCCTCCCTATCGCACAGCCCACGCAGGTGTGAACGTGGTGGCTTTGTGCCAGGGGCCGATAGCTTGCGGGGTGCTCTGTGCTGATAAGCCCCAGCCTGCTTGCTGCAGGGTGCTGATAGCCCCCCGCTGCCCCACACTCTGCCCGTGAGCTGGCTCCAGAAATGCTTTTCCCCCGCTATTTTAAACATAAGCGTTCTCTAAATATCCTTTAAATTGTGTAAATGGCCGTTTTTTCTCTTAGAGATTTATTCTCCTTTTAGCGTGTGATGGTAGCAGTGAGCTGCAGGCTGCAGGGAGCGTGCAGGAGGATCCTCTCTCCAAGGAGAGCTGAGCAGCACGCATCAGGCCTTGGGCGCGTTCCTTTCCTGGGCTCCACCTCATACGCTTCAGCTCTGGCCTGTTGCTTTCACTTCTTGTCTTTCTCAGCTTGCCCTCCCCCAGACAGAACTGGGGATTCATCCCTGCTGAAATACTCTCTGTTGAAAATCCTGAAGCTGTCTTGACGTTGGCAGTACAAAGGTGCACTGCTCCATTGCCGCAGGCAACGAGGCGCATGCCAGTGGGTGTGCCGGCTCCAGGCTGCTTTCTGCTGGCTTCCTCCATCCTTTGGGCTGTGAGCGGAGTTTAGGGCAGGAGGGGCAATACTGGGAACTTAAATAGCTAATTTCATCTGTATTTCTCTGAGGCTGTTGTGGGATGGCAGATATCATACTGATCTTCCGCTCCCAGATGGAAGGACGTGGCCATGCCACGGCAAGGAGGAAATTCAGATCACGGGAATTCTGAAAGGGGTACAAGAGCTTGTGCAGTGACATGAAGGGAAATTAAAAAGTATATATTTCTCAGATTCCTGCTAATAACTTGGAGAAACCAGAAGAGAATTGAATTTTCACCCCTAAACCAAAAGTGATCTTTTACAGCCAGGTGTATTTACCCACCCAGATACAGCCAGCAGCAGGTGCCTTGGGAAGAATGCTAGAACAGGGCAAGCAAAGCCTTTTTTAAAAAATAAAATCATTACATTTATTTTTCTCTCTTCCTTTAGTGAGATCTCTAGGTCCCAGTGTTTTGAGGCTCAGGAAGTTCCTGACCCAGAGGTGGTAGGGATTCAGGAAGTCCTGAGTTCTCCATGGGCTTTATTGGAAGCGTTCACCACTTGGTGGTCTTGGCACTTTGGTGCTTGGTGCCATCTAAATCACCAGTGTTCTGTAGCTCAGGACTCTCACTTGTACAGGGGACTTGATCCAGAGTGTGGGTGAGCTCAGGGTCTTTGACTCCTCTCTCCGGAAACTTTTTATTTGTGTAAGTGCTCTCCTGCTCCCTTCAGTTCTCACATTCTCTTTCTGATCTTGAACATGCAGTACCCAATCCCTGGGCCTTACTGCTTCTCAAGAAATTCTGGAATCATTGTGTTCAAACAATGTACTTCTGTCTGCAAAAGGAAAACATCATTTATTTTGCTGTTCTCATTAGTCTTTCTATCGTGAATGTATCCATGACTTTGTTAAGGAATTAAATACTGATACAATTTGTATCTTGTGCAAGAGTGTCTGAATGTGGTTCTTGGCTCTGATCAGTGTGGCCCCAATCTGTTTTACAACAACGAATGTCTGTGGTTTTTGTTATCGGTAAGGCTTTACAAAGCAAGTAATCTGATGAGAGAGTTTACTTCTTGAGCTTTAATGAATGTGTTATGTTTATTCAGGTAGCGTCCCGTCGCTGGCTGCTGGCCTTCTCTTTGGAGGCTTGGCTGGGCTGGGTGCCTACCAGCTCTCACAGAATCCAAGCAACGTTTGGATTTCCCTGAGTAAGTACTTTAGAATTTTAGTTGCAAGGGAGTATGTTTACCCTAAAACATCTGGATCCTAAAAATGAGAACCTAAAAATCCATGCGGAGGAGTTAAACCGATAGTGGTATAAATTTAGTTTAAAACAGATCTTTAAACTTGTGTTTAGTGAAAATCTCTAGCAGTGGCCAAACTCCACTGTTCTCCCTGGAATGTGAACTCTTATCATTATTTAGATTTTTTTGTTTGTTTGTTTTTAGGAATGTATTGAGAATGCATATTAAAAATTGCTTGTCTTGGTGTGTCTTGCTCAGTGATTTCTCACGACGCTTCTGCTTTCATGCATCTCTTTTTTTAATAAGTATGAAGTGCTGTGGGTGATGTCTCAGATTTTTGCTTCTCTTCTACACCAGGAGATGGGAATATCTGTTTAGTCACTGTTAGGGACTGTCTTCCTACTGGTCGTGAAGGAAAATGTGTGCTGGGATAAAGTGAAACTTAGCTAGTTTAAAAAACAAAATTCAAACCAAATATTGTTATTTCACATCCTTCGGCAAAAAACATCTAAAAAACATTTTTTGTCTGCCGTTTATCATGGAGAGCTCAGGGTTGGGATCAAGTTAGGACAAGTTACCCTGTTGTCACCCATTTCTTTAACCTGGGTGTGCCTAAAGCTTGTGCCAGTTGCAAAGTAGCGTGGCTTGAACTTTTCACATTCTCTAATAAGTTTGAGTACCTTACCACTTCCGTGGGCCCAGAATATACGCAGATAATCCCAGCAGCACAGCGTGTGCCTGGTGCTTGTTAGGCTGCTGCATCTCAGAAGCTGGTGGAGGTGCAGTGTTTGTGTAACCCTTCTGCCAGTTCTTGTGTTAGCAGTGTCCTCTCCTCTCCGTTCCCGCAGAGTGTGACATTGCTCTGCTGCCAGCCGTGGTTCAGTCCCCCTGGCTTGGCTCAATTGGTGGCTGCCCCCGTGCACCCATCTCGTACCGGTGTATTTGGAGGATCATAGTGCAAGGGAAATTCCAGTAAATTGATATCTAACCTCCGTGTGCCCTCTTCTTGGCTGGATCCAATTTTCAGCAGCCAGCAGGCAGCTGGAGGATTTCAGGAGGAATGATTTCCCTGCAGACTGCCCGTACCCCGAGCTGGTTGTTCTGCTACTGCTGAAAACAGCAGAGATTGTAATGGACTTATTTCTACATAAGACAAATGTGTGGAGTTACAAAGACATTGCACATTTGTGGAGATTTAACAGAGAAGAGAGCTTCAGTAATTCAGTTTTTTTCCTTCTCAGAGCTGGAGCTTCTCTTCTCCCTGATGGAGAAGCCGGCTGCTGAGAGTCACTGCTCAGTCAGCGCTTAAAGGGGTGCCCCTGACATTGCACGTGTTTGCTGGGGCTGTGACCCAGCCTCTAGCTCTCTGACGCACAGATGAAAGTCGGAAGTGAAAGGGGAGGCCAGCATTTCTGGTTTAGTGTTGTCTGCAGTGCAGCCCACTTTCATTTCCACCTCTACTAGATGGGACAGGATGAACTGGATTGAGACTGAGTATTCTCCCAAATGTGAGTGACAGTCAGATGCATTTCTATAATCCAATAACATACGGAGGCTTTTTCTTCTCCTTTTCATGATTCAAGGTTTTTGGAGAAGGTGTGTTTTAGACAAAATCGCGTTTAGTTTGGCGTGCCTATTTTGAACACTGGCTATTGATCAGAGCTTGAGGCATTTGAATATTGAAATGATTCTGTTCTTTCCTGTATGTTGGATTGTGGTCCCAGTGTTTTACACATTTACCTTTGGATGTCAGTGACAATGTTTAGAGTAGCGTGAGGGAGGAAGTAAGCCCTGACTAGCATCCAAGATGAATTAGTCTTGCAGGACAGCCATCCCATGACAGCAGTGGCAGAAGATAACATGTTGTTCCAGCATGTGTAACTGTTACCACTGGGCAGCAGCAACACCCTGAGGATTTCATCAGTATGTTTTCCAGGTAGTTTTCTTTGGAATTCCTTTGAGATACCCTGTTCTACAGACTGCCCTTTCTATTTTCCTGTGGCACTGGAGCTACTTAACTTCTGTCCCAATGTCAGGTGGTCGGGGTGGGTAACTCTCTGACCTTGGAGGAAGGTGGAGCAGGGCTGGAAACAGTTGGTAATGCTTAGCACTTACACAGCACTTCCCTTCTGAAGTCTTCTGCAAGTACAAATCAGTTAATTCTCTGAATGTTACTTCAAGTTAGACAAGAAAATGCTATCTCCCTCTTACAAGAAGTGGGGAAATTACGTGTGCAGGTTCAGCATTTTGCTGGGAAAGAGCTGAGTTCCAGGACAGCATAGCATAGACTGTTTCCAGTCTCTAAAGAAGCACATTTTGCCTGAGGAGCCCAAGGAGTGTGTGTGCAGAAATTAGAGTGCAGTGTCTGCCAGAGCTCAGTTAAGAATATCCACTCTTCATGCATGGAGGCGTTCCAAAACGTACACTGTTTATTGACTATTTTGTCCAATAAACCCTCTTCACTTTTTATTTGATGGTACTGCTTATTTCTGTTCTGCTGGTTCTGAGTTGTAGCGTCTCTCTTACACGTGTGTATCTCTGCTGATGGACTCTTCAATCTTTCATTTAAGTTACATCTGGAACACTGACTGCTGTAATGGGAACAAGATTTTACAACTCTGGAAAATTCATGCCTGCAGGGCTAATTGCTGGTGTCAGGTACATCACAATATGCTTTTTTTTTTATTTAACCTCCAATGTGTGATTCCTTTTTTGCTTAATGACATGCGATGAAGTAAAATTTTCTGCATCTTTTTTTTTGTTTCTGTGCATCAGTTACACGAGAAATGTTTGAAAAGTAGTTGCCAAGTTGTTTCTGTTGATTAATTCTGTGAATTTACCAGGTGTTTTTCCCCTCATACAGTTTGCTGATGGTTGGAAGATTAGCACTGAAGATGGTGGAAAAGCCCCACGAAAAGTAACCGTTCGTTTCACAGCTTATTATCTGGGGAAGGAAACCTGATAAGGAAACTGTGTGAACAAAGAAGCAAGAAGATTGGGGTGGGTAGTTTACATACAAGGCGTCATTTGTGTCAATGATCTGGTAGAGATGTTGCTGTGTAGTGAGAATTTTGGTCCTGGCTGGGTGGGTTTTTTTGAAACACATTTCAATGCATTTTAATGCTTCCAATTTTTATATTCCAAACTGCACTGATGAGATGTACGAAGTGGAGAGGACCTGGAATTAAGCAAGAACCCGCAAAGTGTCACAGGTAGAAGTAATTGGCTGAACACAGCTCTGTATCTCGTACCTTTCATACCAAATATGACAGTATGCTTTCCTTGCTGTATTCTGATACATGATGTCTGGATAATGCCTAACAGATCTTGCCTTTTTATTGTGAAATGATGCTAAAACATTGCTTTTCTACAAGTAAAATGTGCTACAAACCTTAATTTGGTATGTTTTCAAACTCCTTTCTATGTGTACAGGGACAAGGGGTATCCATTATTTTTACCTTGTTGTCCTTACCTCAGCGCAGATCTCTGCGGTGAGCTGCTATATGCGTGTTGGTTTCTGATGGTATTTGAAAATCACTTTTTAGATGGAGATGATTAAATATGGAGCCTTCAATAACACCTTTTTAGTGATTTCCAGGCATTGATACACTAGCATACTTGTAACTTGTATTCTAAGTGATATTTTCTGTAGCAGCTATGTAAGATTTTACTCTGAGACCTCTATGCCATGAATGATACCAAAGCTTTCTCAACAGCATAACATTTAAAAAGTTTAAATAAAACTTACATTTCATGCAGAGCACTTCCCATTTTCTAGTGCTGAAAGGAATATGTAACAATTCTCTCAGAAACTGCCTAAAGCTAATTTTCAACTGCACGGTGACTCTATCTCATGGGTCACCTCAAAGTGTGTATTTACTGTTCTGAACATTGTATTTAACAGTACTGAGCCAGAGTGACGTCCCCATTGTCTTGGATCAATGGAAACCCAGATGGTGGTAGACTGAAAGTTGTCATAGGAGAAAGTAATAATTAAGGCAGATCTATAGATGCTGGGCCAATTGTGCAGAACGTTGTTAATTCTCTTAACAAACATTATCAAATTAATTCCAGGTTTTTGAACCTATTTCACACTGTGACCTCCCTTGTTTCTGGGCACTTAACCCATAAATAACCCGATCTACAGGGAGCAATGCTGAAAGCATGTAAAAACATGCCTGGATTCCTAGACTCAGTTACAGCATGGTGAAAAGAGACTGTGATTTAAGTAAAATGTAACAGAATTTTTGTAATGACCTTAGAATACTTCTAAGCCACTGTATGTAGTTGAACAGAAAATACCATCCCCGCTATAAAATTTTTTAAGCCATTCAATAGTTAAAGACATTAACACTTTTTTTCAGACTGCATGTGCTTTTAGGCTGAGTGTTAGGCAATTCTACGAATTTTACTTCCTGTTTTACTGTGTAGGTTTAGTTTTTGGTGTTTTTTTTTCTTCCACTGAGGGTCGTTTCTGTATAAAGTGAGATGATTACTTTTGTATTGAATTCACTGTGCTCATGGCATGGCTTCAGGGAAGCTCCATGCTGTGAGTCAGATGGTATCTGGCTGTAACGTTTTGAGAATGACTTGATTTTTATTTTTTTTAGGAAATGAATTGTTAAAATAGTCAAGGCTAGTCTTTTCAAAGCAGACTCTTAAACTAAAAAGAAGTTGGCTGATATTATGAGCAATTTTAAACTATCGGTGTAAACTGGAAACAGTCCTGCTTTTTCAGACACAGAAGTGGGAAACCAGGCTGTCATTACGCAGAGTTACCATACTTCAACAAGGCAGAGTTTAGTCACATCTCCAGAACTCAGTAAGTACATTATAGTAATGACAGAGCAAGAGAGTTTGGGTTAGCACATCCTTATTCCCCTGATGGAAGGCCCAGGCCTCTATGCCACATCCTACTGCCATGCACAATGTGCCTCATGGGAGCTGGCTGGCGATACGTGACATCCCTCTCCTGAGAGCCTCTCTCAAAACTGCAAGAGGAAATTTCCCATTCATTTTGATAAATAAATGATCTCTTAAAAACAGGAGTTTGCCCTGGTCTTTGTAAAGAGCATGTACAAGAGTACCAGTATTTATAATATAAGTGCATCCTGTAAGTCTGTGTAAGAAAGACATGAATCTATTACAGAGCATCCAAAGGGGAGTTGCAAAGATGGTGAAGGGTCTAGAGGGCAACACAGGTGAGGAATGGCTCAGGTCCCTTGGTTTGTTCAGTTCAGAGAAGAGGAGACTGAAGAGAGGCCTCATGGCATCCTCCAGCTTCCTCACAAGGGGAGTGGAATGTTTGGAAACCAGCATGGTAACAGGGGCGCTCTGGGCTGTAGAGACCATGCCCTGGTCAGGTTTGTGATCTCGAGGAGGATGGGCCCAGCAAAAAGCAAAGCCAGGACCCTGAACTTCAGGAGAGTAAACTTGAGGCTGTTGAAGGAATTCCTGGATGAGATCCCCTGGGAAGCTGTCGTTAGCAACAAAGGAGCGGAGCAAAGCAGGCAGCTCTTGAAGGATGCCTTCCTGAGAACACAAGAGCTCTCTGTTCCCCGGTAGAGGAAAACAAGCAGAGGAGGCAGGAAACCGGCAGATGTTCAAGGCCAGGTTGGATGTGGCCCTAGGCAGCCTGATCTAGTGTCCAATCTAGTGGCCAGGAACCCTGCCTGCGGCAGGGAGGTTGGAATGAGATGATCTTTGAAGTCCCTTCCAACCCAAGCCATTCTACGACATGGAGCATGTCCAACCTTTTGGCTTGCCTGGGCCGCATTGAGTGAAGAGGAATCGTCTTGGGCCACATAGAAAATACAGGATATAGTCAATGTATGGAAGTAACAAAATCTAATTTTTAATATTTTTTACTAAAACCATGAAGAAAAGTGGGCAACAAAAACATAAAACTGGGGGCATATTTGACCTCGTTTTTGTGACACTAATGCGTCGATCTGGTTCGATGGAAGCGATTGCAATTGCAGTTGTTAGTGAGTTCCCAAGGTATTTTCTCAGAGATTTTCGGTGAGATTTTCCTCTTCCTGTGCTTCATCCATGAAAACAGTTGCTCACCAATGTACGTAACGCCAAAAAGCGATGACATGAATGAGGTGTGATTGTGAAGCAAGGGATATTTTTCTCTGGTAAGACAGGTCTTCTAAAAGTCAAGTAAAGGGGCATGATCAGATTTTTCCTCTAGTTGATGATCTGATTGCAACTCTTATCCATTCCGTTTGAAAACTCGCAGGTAATGTATTTATGGCAATTGAAAATTGAGTGGGAAATACACCTATATATATATATTCAGCAATCTTGAAACCTCTTCAAAATGGAAAGCAATGCTGCGTAGTTTTTGCTCTTCACAGGACTGTGTTTAGCCAATGTATCAAAATGCATAAAATTATTATCTATAACTTGAGTTAGCACTGCACTGCGCCCTCCCCTTGTGCTGGGTTCAGCTCAGACAGTGCTAACTGCACACTGATATTTTGTTTGCTGCTGAGTGATGGGTATTTGCCTGGGGCTGGACTGGGTCACTTGGCTCACTGGCTTGCAGACTCACCTGCAATATTTTGCAACGATATATTATCCTTCTTTTGTTCTTCAAGCCCAGTGTGAGCCCTCTTTTTCCCATCCCCTAGCCCTTGTGAAGAGCTGGCATCTCTTCTGCAGGGCGCTTCAAAGGAGAGGGAAGGACGAAACCTATCTTCCTTTTGTCTGCTGTGCTGCTTCTTCACCAGAGCGTGGTTGGGCACTGGAACAGGCTCCCCAGGGCAGTTGTTACAGCCCCACGCTACTGGAGTTCACAAAGTACTTGGACAATGCTCTCAGACATAGGGTTTAAATGTTGGCTGGTACTGTGTGGAGCCAGGAGTTTGACTTGGGAATTCTTGTGATTCCCTTGCAGCTCAGGATACTCTATGATTCTAAGTCCTGGAAAGTGTGAGATATTGGGCTCCCTTCAGTTGCTCCTCTGAATGGGTGTAATCTTCCCTAATCTTCCCTAGAAGCATCCTCCATGGCTCAGGCCATGGACTGTCCCACAGAGGGGATATTGCCTGGGGAAGCCACCACAGCAGAGAAGAGATTGCTAAGTGCCTGAGACTTGTGGGGATGGGAACAACTATTTTCTAGACTTCTTTAAAGCTAAGTAGTAACCAGTCAAAACACAGAAACAGTCCTGGAGCTGAGAAATGGAATCTGGGGTGCCCCCGGCCAGGTGGAAAACCCACAAGACAACCTAAATTTAACTTACACTGTATGTTTTCTTTGGCGTCCCAGGTCCATTCACATTCAAGATCTTACGTGTGGCCTCCCAAATATTCTTTGAAGCCTTTTAGTGGAGCCTTGTTCTTGCCATTGACTAGACACAACCCTTTAGGTAGCGTCCCATTGCTGGGTCTCCTCTGGTTGAGGCGAGTTGCTCAGATTGGGGCAGTGTCAGGGATAAATGGGCTGGGAATGTTACAAACCACCCAGCTGATTGTAACACCGGGCTTTTGGGGTTGAAATCTTGTACATTTTGGTGGCTCAGTTTCACAGCTAGCAAAATCCCTTTCATTTAGTACAAATGCGTAATGTACTTTAAGGACGTAAGTAATGTCACGTCAGTAGAACAGATGCCAGTCTTTCGGAGTAGCAAAGGGGAAAGGAAAAGAGGATGGAAATGTTTCAAGTGAAATGGTTTAGAGGGGAAATAGTCACGGGCTGTTCTGCTTTATTCCTTGTTCTAAGAATACAGTCTATGACTGCTTTCAATGCAAGGCATATCCCCCAGCCCTCGTTCTGCTGCAGGCTTTGACAGTGCCATTTGCCATGTCCCAGTTCTGTCAGTCACTGCGCTGGGAGCTGTTGGCGCTCTGTCATCTCTGGCTGCGGTCATTCTGTGCTGAAACTAATACGGCCTGAAGTACTCAGCAATTATCATTTTGTGGTGTTAAAATTCCTAGCTTCTTGGCATTATCTTCATGCTTTCTGACTGAACAATTTAATCACCTGGAAAAATGAGAGGGGAAAAAAAGGTCATGAGAACCTCCAGGCAGTTACAGCAGAGGGAGGAAAGTCTTTGTTCCTCCAGAATCCCTACAAGAAAAAATTGCAAGGCGCTGCAGCAATCGTGGCACAGAGACACCTGGACACGTCTCCTCCTCTTCTTCCTTGAAGTGCCACAATGGAGCCGATCAAAACGCTAATGCTTTTGTGCCATAGCTCAGTCCACAGGCGACTATAGATGTTGGGTTTTTTTGTCTTCCTGTGCCTTTTTTCTGAAGCTGTGAATTGGAGATAATGTTTTCTTTCTCCTCCCCCGCACACAGTTTGTTTCCTACATCCCTGTCTTTAACAGCGCACAGCATAACACGCTCCCTGCCCCAGGAGCAAGGAATGGTAGAGTTTGATGCTAGCTTATTGCTGGTGGTTAATACAGTCTGTCCTTTTTAAAATTTGATCCTCTTTAAAAAAAAAAAATAGAGAAAAACGATGGTACTGTAGAGGCATTTCCCTTCTATCATTACATTAAATGTTGGCATTTGCACACCGTTGTGAGATCCCCCCCTGCAAGCGCTATAACTAAGTCGAACTGAATTTTAGTATTAATGCTTAACAAACTTAATTTTCAAAGATGAAGAAAGGATTCAAGAGTTGAGAGGTGAGATGAGGAGGAGGATGGTTGCTTCTGTGAGCCTTAGGATCCAGAAGGGCAACACGTCATGCCGAAAGCACCGCTTCCCAATTTCCCCATTACCCAGTGGAGTTTCTTACAGTCTTTTCCCAGGAGCTGGGGAGAGCCCCGTGCTGGTGTCACCCCACCTGCCCAAGCAGCGTGCTGTGGGAAACCACCCCGTGCCTGGAGGAGCGCTGGGCAATGAACGTGATGTTCTGATGGGTTGAACACAACGAAAATAAAGTGGCACAGTCCCCGTGCGCCTCTGTGATCTGCTCGCGCAGGTTCGTGGGCTTATTATTTTTATCATGATTACTGTTGATTTTTACTTCTATTTTCGTTTGGTGGGTTTTGGTTAGGTTTCTCCGTCGGCGAGCCCCGCCGGCTCCCTGGGCCGGCAGAGGGCGGCCGTGCCCCTCCGAGGCGCTGCCGGGGCCGAGCGGGGGGAAAGGACGAGCAGCCCCGAGCGGGGCTCCCCCGCTCCCAGCACGGGGCTCACCCGCCTCAGCTGTCAGACCTGGCTTGCTCAGGCGAACCCCAGAGCCCGGCCGCTTCTCCATTGCCTCTGCAGTGAAGGGACGTGGCCAGGGGTCCCACCTTCCCACCACGCACGTTACAGCATCCCGCCCCGGTGCTGCTGAAGAGCTCAGAGCAACCACGCAAAGGATGAAATCCAAGGCCCCAGCCTCGCTGCCTGTACCCCTAAGTGCCCTGGAAGCCCAGCCCAGCCTCTCTGATGTGCGCATTTGCATCAAGAAGCAAAATCTACAGGTTTGGTCAGCCTGAAGCGTGAGCAGAGGGGATTTAGCAACGCAGACCTCCTTCCTCAAGCACTTACAGGAAATTTTCTCCCTTAAGAAATAGATAAACATTAAAGCTTTGCAGTATAGAACCACAGAGAGGATGCTGGATATGTTTCTTTGAAGGTCACACACTGGCAGCAGTGCTGCAGCGATAGGAAATGGCTGCATCTGCTGCTACCTGGAGGCACCCCACAGGCAGGAGGGTAATCGGATGCGCTGAAGTTCCCTCCCGCTGCTCTCTTCCCCAATAAATCCACACAAAGCTTCCTCCAGGGATGGGCCAGGTGTTGCTCCATCAGTATGCAGCACCACAGCCGGCAGGGCAGAAAAACACACACCGGCAGGAGAGAAAGTAGATGGAAAGCAGCAGGAGCAAAGTAAATGCTTTTAAATTCTGGACAGAAATTTCCTTTCACTGGGGTTCCCATTAGTCCGTGGGATCGTGACAAGACCTAAAACATTCCGAGGTGAGACTGAGGCTGGTCCACTTGCCTAAGAAATATTTTTGAAACAGAAATGAAGCCTAAACTGGGAGGCACGGGAAATATTTTGTGATGGGTGTAAGAATCCAGGGACCATAACAACGGGCACAGTGGCAACCCTGTAATCCTCTAGACATGCCATAACCCATACAGCAACTGTGAACTACAGTCTTTCATGTTCTTCAGCTACTTACACATCCCTGGGGTTGAGCAATGTGTTAGATGCTCTGCCCTGCAAGCCAGCAAACATTCCCTGCAGTCAATGGCAAAAAGCTACAGACTTTTCTGAGGCAGAGGTGGCAGCAGCCTGCAATTATTCCTTTTTCACTTAGCTGTTAACATGGGAGTACCAGGAATGGCGTGTTACAAAGAGACAGGAAACAGCCACAGACTGCGTTAGATACATTTGAGTTAGGGAACACAACCCGCGGGACTCCCTGCAGGAGCTGAACTTACTCCAGAGTGCTCCTCACACATGAACATGACACTCTTTGTTGTCACCTCCGTGTTCCCTGGAAGGCATTCTCTGTAAGGACAGGACAAAAGATCTGCTGCAAGAAGTAGTTAAAAGCACTCACATCCTTCCCCATCAACCATAAACAGGGAGTGATGTGTACATCAGCAATACAGCAGGGAAGGGAAGAGTTGGCTACTTAAACAGCTGTGTTAAGTCAGAGCTAGTAAGTGCTAATTTCTGCTATTCTTTTAATTTATATATATATACATATATTATTTTTTCTCCCCAGGAGCAGTAAGTGCACACAGAAAAAGAAGTAGTTTGGGAGATGAAGGGTGAGGGAGGTCAGCCTGCCATTAATTGCATCTTGTTTAGCTGGGTTACTGCAGCTGACCTCATTCAAATCTTTAATTGACATCTTGGTTTAAAACCCAAGATGGCAACACCATGAAAGGGCTGCGCTTGCTTTGAGTCGCATTGCATTCGTTATCCTCCCCTTTTGCTAGCAAACGTGCATGAAAATTAAATCTCAGCTGAAAATTAAAATTCAGATGTGGTAAGGGCCATATGTGGAGTCAATCTCGTGCTGCTGTGCCCTGCCTGGTGCTGGGTGCTGCTCTTCTACTTTACCCCCAAAAACAGAGGATGGGATTTTCTACTTTGTTTCCATTGAATCTAGGTGGAAACAAGTTTCTGCAGTATCTTTGGGAGGAGGAGAAAGAATTAAATGCCAGATGGTGACACAAAAAAAAGGAAGAGGGGAACACCTGGGGTGCAGTCAAGGTGTTGCTGGGTGAAGGTTTCTGACAATGTTCTCCTGCCGACCGGTGCTGCCCTGTGCCAGCTGCCCCCTCTGAGTTTCTGCCCTCCTGTCTGCAGCTTTCAGCAGAGACAGCTGTCACCAGGATGAGTTTTGAGGACTGTGATCAGCAGTACATCTATTTGCAGATCTTGCCAAAAAAAAAAAACTCTCAGAGGAGAATATAAGGAGAAGGTATTTTTGTGTTAATTTCTCCAGAGGTCATTCTGAAATTTATGGAAGAAAAATGAAGCAATGAGCTTTCCTGTAGGTGCCTCTGGAGACAAGGCTGATTCAGGCTTAGTATAATCACCGTGCCTGGGTAAATTCCTATTAAGTAACCCACTTGAACTTGTTCTGCAGCAGGGCTGCACTTACGGGACCCTCTGCCTGCAAACAAAGGGATCTGAGGTACCCCCACCCAGGAGAGGTGAAAATGAGAGCAGCCTGGGATCTCCAGCTCTCAATGTTCCTTTTTCTTCTTGGTCAGGAAACTTCCCTAAGCCCTGGGGATTCCCTCTGTATGGGAAATGATAGACAGCATGACTTTGGCTTGAGAGGAGTGGGAGGGCATGGGAAGGTATCACACAGGGAAGGCAAGGAACCAGGTTCAGTAGCCTTGATGCTGGTGAAAGAACGAGAAACAAGGCAATATCATCCTGGAAAGCTGCCTGGGCATGGTCCTGGGCAACCTGCTCCAAGTGACCCTGGTGAATTTTTCTGAATGATAAAATTCTCTAGAATTAGGGTTCCTGGTGGAAATCTTGACCCCTCACTGTAACTCATCTCAAAAGCCTTTATCATACAAACCTACAGGCAAGTGCACAAGTGCCATCAATCTGTCTCAGGCAATACATGAAATTCAGATGACAAAATCAAATGCAATTTCTTTCCTCAGAACCACAGGATGCCATGGCAGGTGCAGCATGGTGGAACCACTGTAACATGCTACAGATTGGAACAAGAAGTGATGTGGCGATAAAAGAGAAGGTGGTTTTGTTCAGGTCATACACCCAATGGAAAGTGAATAGCAGTAAGCTTGCTTTTATCAGGTTTGATCAAATTTTAGATTAGTAGCTGAATTGCTACATATACATTGATATCAAGCCCATGTTGCCCTGCCAAGTGAATAGCTTTTTCCCTCCAGAAAGCTGTGGCATGTCTCCTGTGAGTCACACTCAGCAACAGCTTTCCATGAGCTGTGCTGCTCTGACAGGCACCTCGGCAGCCGACCCAGGGGCTGCGTGACACCCTGCCCTCAGAGCAGCCCGGGTCTCACTGCAGTGGTTTTTTTCTGACTCATCCACCCATCTTATTTCTCTTTGCAGTTTGCATGCTGCGCTTCCTTGGGTAACTCTACATATATAAGAACCTATGTAAAATATTTTTAAAAGTATTAAAAATATTTATGAAAGAGCATCTTGCCTTTGTGCTGGTGGGCTCTGCAATATGCTCCAAGCCACCACAAGCTTGCCTGTTGTGGCTTAAAAAAACTCAACAAAACAACAAAAAAATCACCAATACCTCCTCTCATGAAGAAGGTACAGTGGACAGCTGGCTGCTCTCACCAGAGCAATTAACCTAGATTAACTAAATTTGCACAGGGCTATTAGTGTCACCACTTTCCTGAGCCCGCTGCTGCGTCACCCATCCATGGCTGGGATGTCCCCCAGCTCAAGTCACAGACATTTCCACTCATGGAAATAAACCCAAGAAATCCCCTGTTCAGGCTGATGCTTTGCATTTCAGGATGTTTGCCAGGGGCACCTGGGGGAGAATGGGAGAGATGCTGGAGCTGCTGACCTCAGCACTTTCTGTTTTCCCTGCCATTTGCACTATGCCTTTGCCCTAGTGTGACCATACCATGTCACAAGGATGTAAACTGTATTTTAAGGAAACATATCTCCGAGGAGAATGAACAAAAAAGCCTTTGCTTAACAAGTCACATCTGTTTGTCAAGTAAATCTCTGATCCGAGGCAAGGAACCCTACGTAATTAAATTTTATTTTCCTATGCATAATCGACACAAAACTCTAATGTCTGTGATGTGGCTTCTCTTTCTCCTTGCAGCCTGCTTCACAGCTTAGAGGGAGATTTCAGTGCTCTCCACTGAACTGCAGCAGAGACAAAGGAAATTTTAGAGGACAAATGAAGGATGTGCTTGAAACCTGGGGATGTTAATTGGTGCTCTGCTCCGTATTGATCTCCCTTTCTGCTTCCAAATTTGGCATGGGCTCTGCAACCCTCCCACAGGCAAATTGCCATGAAAGAGTTTTGTCTGCATTATCCCAGCAGCATTAGATGCTTTGTGGTTCTGATACCCGACTCACAATATCAATCCAACAGACTTTCTGCCATTCCACACCCTGATGTACAATGACAGGAACCTGCCCATCCAACCAGCCTATTAAAAAATGTCCTGCATTCCCTGGAAAACAAAACAAAGCAAAACAAAACATATGGCTTGCAAACCATCACTTAGTCTTTTTGCATGCTTCATGCTGCAGAATGGCTGATAGTGTTAACTGCTTCGAGTTTCTCCACATTAATTGCAGTGATATTTTTCAGTCTTTTCCTGCCAACCAAGCTGCTGGCTTTTGGTCAGAAATCACATGTGTGCTAGGAAGACGTGGATTGCTGTCAGCTGGCTCCAGTCTGCTTTGCCATGGAGGGAAGAGTGAGGTGCACAGCAGCTGGGGAGGGAAAAGGGCATACTGACACACCAGTGTACAATACACACGAAAGCAAGGGGCTTAAAACCCCTTATAGTCCATATAAAACACTGGGCTGGAATTGAGTCTGTCTGGTTGGCTTCTGCTCCGCAGGGGAGCCCAAAATTTCCATGGCATTCCAGCAATTGGAAGACCTGCTTGCAGTGCTCCGAAGAAACAGCGGATTCCTGGAGAGAGATGAGATGCCCCAAATGCTTTGTTCCCGAAAAAAACTCTTCTGGATTTTGCTTCCTGCATAACAAAAAGGAAGTAAATGCCAGAGCAGTCATCCAAGCAACTCTACTGCTTGGTGCTTGTTTTATGTCATCTCTGTTTGGGACATCTTCTAAAAACTGAGTTCTTTTCCCAGTCCAGACTTCTCCTGTCTCGCCCAACATTTCCTTTGGACATCTTCATCTTCCCTATGGCAGCAAATTTTGATTCTCTTTCTTCTCTTCCCCTCCCTTGTGCCTCCTGTAAAAAGCACAGAAATTGCCTTCACATACTGATCAGCTATTCCTGCCCTAACCCATTTCTGTTTTCTCTCAGGCCATCCAGCAGCTTTGAGTGATTAAAAGGTAATGACTATACACACTGTATTTCTCTTCTCCTACAGAAAAGATTTTTCTTTGCTCATATATTGGGCATGGCAAAAGCCCTCCTGGCCTGGAAGGTGATCTGAACATAAGCAAATCATTGGGACTTAATTACCATGTGATCACAGACCAGAAATACAGCATCCCTGTTAGCCCTCTCCAGATCCTCAGCTGTGTTCCTCGCTTTGTCCAGTGCTGAGGTTTAATTTAGACCTCTCTGTAGCATCTGGTACTGAGTTGGCCTGACCAGCACCTCTGGAAGTCCCCTTGATCTTGTAGAGATCTCCCTGTACGTTGTGTTGTCTGTCCAGAGTTAATCTGGATTCCTTCCAGTGGAGGGAAGTGGCCAATACATCTGAACTACAAGGAGAAGGTGCCATGCATGAGTCATCCATGTATCCAGGTGGGAATGGGGCACTTTTCTACCAGACATGGGAATGCAAAATTAACGTAGATACAATAAGCACAGCCCAATTGATTGGCTGTGGGAAGAAGATCTGGTCTCTGTTTTGAGATGTGCTGATTGTAACATGGAAGAAGACACAACACTAGATTTAAGACAGAGAGATGGCTACTTAAGTTTAATGCTTTTGGCAGTTACAAAATCACATTTTAACCTTCTGTGCCCCCACCCTTTCTGGGTACTTAACTTCTCAATAGTTGGGTCCGCAGGACCAATGCTCTCTAACCTCTGGTCTGGAAACCACCAAGGGTCTACAGGATATCAGAAGGTGATCTATGGAAGCACCATCATTTAGAAATGAAGTGAAATCATCATATGCAGAAGCACGAACAGACAAAATGGAGAAAGTACAAGAACTAAATATCACTAAATGTATCTGGCTGCAAATAAAATCTATTGTGGGAACTGGATCAAATAGCCTATTTTTCTTTTTTTTTAACCCAAAGAAAGAAGTCATTTGCTCTGGATTTGAGAAGCACCACTCTCAGTGCAAGGCTCTTTGCTGCTGTCCATGAAGCCAACCACATGCATCTAACTTCGACTTTGCAGCTCACGAGACAGAGCATTCACTTGTGAGGAAGAGGGAAGACCTGAGCTCCAGTCCTTGCTCAAACTAAAAGCTCAGTGTTTCAGCAACACATCTGCTAACAAGGCTTCAAAGAAAGGCAGAGCACTGGCATGGGGAGCCAAGTCAATAAGTAAACTCCTGGAGCAGCCATTTGCTGAAGTGATGAACAAGTCCTTTCCACTTGGAGCCTTTGCTGGAAGTGACGAAAGCGTTTTTCCTTCATTTCAGTGTCTTTGGTCCAGCTTGGTCAATAACTTGTTCATTACAAATGAGAAATCAATTAGAGGCTTAGAAGCTGGAAATCTATTTTTCCTACCCACCTGGTTAACAGATTGTTTCACAAATGATGATTTCCTTCGCTTAATAATTCAGCTGACTTTAAATACAGAATGTGTTCTGATACCTTCTTCCGCATCCAAAGCATTTAATGCGACTTTCTTTAATAATGGAAAACAATGCTGCCTTTTTGTGTGTTATTAAAACCTAATTTCTATCCAAAGGCAATCCAACAAGTCTCCTAAGGAAAGAACCGAATTAGCCAGTAAATACAAAATACCATTTGCCATTTTCCGATATAATAAAAGGTAAACACTAAGTGCTAGAATAAAAACTGAAGTTGTTTAAGTATTTAAGCATAACACACAGTAAGTTAGCAAAGCAAGAGAGCATGAAATATAGCAAAAGGCTTCAGGTGCTGTGGAAGAAATCTCAGTGGCTGCCAACTATTAGGAGTCAACTGCTCTCTGGGAAAATGATTAAGTACAAACGCAAAGCAGGAATAAAAGCAGACCACTTTAACCAAGGCCACCCACTCTCTCCTTTAAGTGACAATTAAACGACTGCTTAAATCCCATGCACATAAATCGCTCCACCCAGCCTGTTTTGCACAGCGGAAGGCAGCAAGTCCATGTGTCCCTGTGGCCACAAAAGAGGAGGAAGGTGACCCGCTGGTGGTGTCACTGTAGGCTGAAGCTTCAATTTACCTTCATCCATTCCAAGCCCCTCCTTGCTAAGGGCTTCCAGCAATGCTCTTTTTGCCCCTCATTCCTCTCTGCTGCACTTCTGAGAAGCGAGGCGCCTGTGCTTGCTGCTTGGCTTTCCTCTCTCCAGCACCCACCTCTTTACCCTTGTTTGTCCCATTCACGTTCCCCACAGGTCTCACATGCCATACTTGTGAAACCATACCTACATGTGGCCAGCATCACTCCTGCATTATGCATCCTGCCCATATTTCATACAAATGAATCCAGCCCGCGTGCAGCCTGGCTCCCCTGCATGCCCACAGCAGAGTTTCCAAATGATGCCGTGCTGCTTGCTGCAGCCACATCTTCTCCAGCAGCTGGTAGGGCTCGGCGGCATGCCTGAGGGAAGCACTGCCAGGGGATAAAGGTTAATAGGAGACAACATCTGGGCCACCAGAACACGTTGGCTGCTGGTTAATGCTACTGCAAATGTGATGGGGGGGGAACTGACTCAAGGCAGGTTTGTCTGTCTGCCTTGGATGAGAGGAATAACTGCAGGGCTGGGAAGCCTCATGCCTTCATTCATTTAGGGAGTTCAATGCAGAGAAGAGCAAAATTTGCATCCACACAAGACTACTGTGAATCTAGGCTGAGAATATTTACTGTGGGAAAAGGGTTAATATTTCCTCCTCCTTAACTGTCATGAAAATGAGTCATAATTTCATTAAGAGCCATTTTCTATGCCAGATGAATGGTACAGCGGTATCTGAAATGATAAAAACAATGCAAAGACGAAAATGTCGCATTCCAGCACTCTAATCACAGTGCTCTTTCTTCCCTTCATTGTGTTCTGCATTTCTTCAAGAGTGAAACGAAAACAAAATGCAAGCAGCTCACCCTTTGAGATGTGCACGATTTCTTGGCAAGTGCCTCGTGTTTTTTTTTTTTGGCTTGTCTTTGAGTCTTGACCATCACAATATTTACTACATTTAATTTCTCTGTGGAATCAAATCCAGTTAAGTCCAAAACCTGAAAGTAAATGGGCTAACCTGGATTTGTAAAATGTTTTGCAAATGTGATTAAAACCAGTCCAGCTTTTCATGGTAAATATCAGAAGTTACGCATCTGATAGAGATATGTAGCCAAACACTCCCAGTGAGCCCACTGCCATCTTAATACCCTCCTTTGTCCTGCTCCTTACTAGAACAACAGGGGCACAGCCATATGTCTTACAGTGCCTCGCACAGAGTATGTGGGACACAGGCTGATGTGTGCCGTATTAGACTCCTGATTCCATAATGTCCTTAACAAATCTGCCCTACTTTCCTTGTTGTGACGCTCTTCTAATATTAGAAGTGCTTAGCCCTACAACACAACCTTATTCATATTCAAAGGAATATTCTCCTCTTACCAAGCAATCCTCATCCATCCACATTTGGTCCTTTGCCCCGCATTAACAGGTGACGTGCCCTTGAACATCCGACAGGCACACACACAACTGGAGCATACATTACCACGTGTGCTATAGGGGAGACGTGTGGCACCAGCAAGCTCCCTGTTGCAGCACTCCCTGAGATGAGAAGTCATGAAGTCCTTCACGAGGGTGTGTCTGATAAACCACAGTTGCCAGACCAGTTCCTAAAATAGTAGCTGTGTTATTCCTGATGATTAATATCTGATGCCTGATGATACGTAGTTATCTGAGCTGTTAAAATACTTCTGAAGGAACATTCACCTCTTAAATAGAACTCCTTTGAAAAAGTGCCTCATTTCAGGAGGAAGATTAAACCTTGCTTAAATATTAACAGGAATTTCTGGTGTGGAAATCGTCTGTTTATTTTCAACAGAGTGTCAGTCTTGAGCTGATATGATTTCAAAGAACATCTGAAAAAACGTAACCTCATTAAATCTGCTGCCTTATTGCCTGTCTCAGTTTGCAGGCTGTCTGGGAGAGCAGCTCTGTCCTGATCATCCCGTGGGTGATAATTCAGCCCTGGGTCCTGGAGACCACCAGCTGCTACTGTGCTCCTTGGGGGGGAAGCAACAAGCTCCCAAATGCACACAACCGATGCTGAATGACAGCACACGCTGGGCAAGGCGAAAAAGGAAGTGGAAACGATTAATTTCAAGAAGGAAGTCTTCAGCTCTGAAAAACCTAAGAAATACCGTTGTTGACTAGGAGGGAAAGGATTTAAAAAACAGTTGTTTCTTTCCTCGTGTTCCACGTGTGATTATACAGGAATAAAGCACTGAGGCAGGCTGTGATTTCCGTACAGCACCCAACAATAACTGTGGCAAATTGGCACTGCTTTTATGGGGAAAGGAGAAGTCTTCTAGGGTGGATAGGTAAGGATGGAGCATAGCATCTATTCCCTCTGAGCTTAAGGAACCAGTGCTGCAAGTCCATGTTGCCCTGAAGCACTGCACAATGTACCCTCTGCACCCCATGGATGGGGATACTCCCATCCGGGGAGGCGAGTGCCTTCCGAAGGCAGATCATTATCTCCATCTTCACTGCTGACGTTACACAGTTCAATACTCCACTGGATTGAAGAAAGAGCCTCAAAAAAAAACCCAAAATAATGGTTTTACTATTTCAGCTAAAGGAGAATTTGCAAACAGCCAGTAGCCTAGAAGCTGCATGGGATTAAATTTACCCTTTGCACAAATGAAGAACACATGATTGACCATTATTGATTTAATGAAGAAAGGTCACAGGCCAGATAACGCAGGCCAAACTTCAACACAGTCATGTCTGTACAAGGGGTGAATCTAAAGCCTCGTCTTTAACAGTACTATGGTCCTAAAAAGCATGATTTTAAGGGAGCAATAGCTGTGCAGAGGCATGCAGATATCCGAAGGCATATGCTCATGCTATGGTACAGGAGGAGACCGAATCAATTATTTAATATTTGTTTTCTCAATGCATAAAAAGGAAGGACCAGCTGACTAGCGTTTTTTCTGTTCAGATTAAAAATAGTCACAAGCCATTTATGTGCCATCAATTCAAAGTCGAAATGGAAACAAGTGGGGAAGGCTGCCTGGGACGCTAGGATCATACTTCGGGTTGGAAAGGACCTCAGGGGCAGCTAGATGGGTTCAGCTCTTCCCAGGAACTGATACTCCTGGGATTCAGTATCTTCCCAGCTCACACAGTGCCTGAGCTTGTTGCAACAAGTACAAAGAAGATCATGCCTACCCTGGCTGAATCACTGAGCCTTTGTCCGGCAGCAGCAGGTTTTCCATTGTGAAATGGAGCTGATTTGCAGTATGCTGGAGGGCTCTCTGAATCTGCAGTATTTAACATGCACTATTCCTGCAACAGATGTACTTTCCTTTAAAACTTGACTCCTCGAAGGCTTCTTGCAAGTCCCGCTGAAGTCCTAGCCACCTCCAGACAGAGGACAATGACAAGGGGACAACTGTCTGACTGTAGCGTGGAGCATCCTTGCATCCACCCCCTGTCGAAGCGCATTTCCACCCAACCGAACTCCTTCAAAACACGTGTTGCACGGGCAGACTCAAGAGCCTTGAAATCGCACATGCTTCCTGCCATGCACTCCCACATGACTAATAAATCAACGATGCTCTGCTGTCTTCATCCCAAGGAAACATCTCAGCTGCTCTGCAAATTGCGTGGAATGTTCTATTGCTTTAATAATAATCACTTCCTCGGCACGCTACAGCTATTTGCACAGTGCTTAACAAGTGTGATGTGGCACAAACTACTGCTTAGGCTCAAAACCATTTTTCAGAATTAAGAATTTCAGTATGACTCATTCACCATTTTATAATCTTTTTCTGCATAGTACCAATATGAGAATCCCCTTCTCCACGTGCCGACTTATGTCTGACAGCAGCCACGGATTTGCTAAGGCAGCTCAGAAAGCTTTAGCTGCTGCTGTCCACTCCCTTGCATTTATCCAGGGTCTCAGGATGCCTGGCAGGAGCACCCGCAGCAGCCTGAGCTCTCCAGGAAAACGGCCTGTTACTGACCTGCAACTGAAAGGAGCTTGCGAAAGTCAGCTAGGCCAACATTGCAAGTGTCTACAAGCTGAGTGCCCCATTTTGGGTGCTCTGTTGCTCTCAATACCCAAAGAGCAAAGACTCAACAGAACATTGCACTTGTTATCTCTGAGCATCAGTTTCTGTGCATGTAAAGCGGGAATGTGCATACCTGTCTTCCTTCACAGGATGTTTTCATTGTGAAAGAGTGGAAATTGTACTTGCTTAAGTCTTTCTGTGTGCCTTGATGAACAGCGTGCCCATGACTTCAGAAGTATCTTGTTAGTGATGTAGTTTCTTGAAGCCTTGCTGGTTTCCCTACAGCCCATTCATACTTGGCATAGATATCTCATAAAGAATGGCTTGGAAATTGGAAAAGAAACTTATTGAGCAGGCTTCAAGAGCCTATGTATGTGCAAAACTCCCACTGACCAGAACGATGGATGGCTGAATGCACTATCCACTCCTTGTGAGCACATGCTGTACTTTTTTTTTTTTCCTAGTGCGATCCGTTGCACTTTGGACCATTTAATGCTGCAAATGTTAAAGCAAGATCCCAGAGCAAGACGCCACTGTGGGTTGCATTTCTCAGGAATATATTTCATGGAATCACAGAACCGTAAGGATTGGAAGGGACCTCTGGAGATCATCCGGTCCAACTGCCCTGCTAAAGCAGGTTCCCTACAGTGGGTTGCGCATGAAAGCATCCAGGCAGGTCTTGAATATCTCCACAGAAGGAGACTCCACAACCTCCCTGGGCAGCCAGTTCTCTGTCACCCTCAAAGCAAAGAATTTCTTCTCAGTGGAAATGTGTTCAAGGAGACAGTAAAATGAAACGTATGGCTGATCAAACTTCTGTTTGCCTGCAAATTGCGTGGCATTAGATGTAAAAAAGGACTTGAGCAACACAGTTCACACATCGTTTCTAGCGTGGTGGATGACTCAGAAAGGCTGAGTGGGAGAACCAGACAGGTCTGAATCACCACTTTTTCCTCCTCTCTGAAGCTCTATTATCTCCAAGCAAATAATTTCCAGTCTCAAAGCTGCAGCAGCCCAGTAGTGGCAATCACAAACCTCATGCCCCAGAAGGAGCCAACTGGTTAATGAAAATTCACAGCTGCTTCATGTTTGAAGACACTGATTTACGTAGCAGGAAATTAGTTAATTAATCTTACAATCCTGGAACTTGAGAAGTATTTGGAGAGACAGCGAGCTCCATTTCATGATTTCGCAGAAGCCATGTATTATTCAGCTCTTTCCATTGTTCAGACTGACGTATGAGAAATGCAGCTCTGGAGTCTGACAAGAAAGATGAGAAAGACCAGATTTCAAGTACAGAGAAGTAAGAAACAGTTCGGGATCCCAATGCTCTATCAGAAGAATCTGTGTTTTTCTGGTGAGTTCAGTGGGCTCTGAACAGAAACCTGCGCAATACGTGGGAGGACCTTCACACATTTTGACAAGTAGATTGAGGACTTTAATCTGCTAAGAGCTGACTGTATCTGGAAGACCACCAACTTTTTGCATTTTGCTTAAACCAACTGATAACAAGCATTTGCACATTACTTCTGCTTGGTTGATCCTTTTGTACCTTGCTATATGTTTTAATATCTAGTACCTTCAACTTACTAGCTAGGTTGGTAATGCTAAAACTAAATACAAAGCCAAATAACAGTTGAATGAAAATAATCAAATGAAAAGTGAAAAAAAAGAAAAGAAACATGAGGATTTCTGATTTTTATAATCTCAAAACTTAATAAAGAAGAAACCAATACTGTTCTACACAAATTATCTCAAAATATATGAAATTCAAGTGAGGGTACACTTTCAAACCTTTGCGAACAACATTATCAGAACTCTGTAGAGGAGATATTAAGTTAGGATTTCTCACATAGAGTTGGTCACGTACCTGGATGTACACTGTACAGTACAATGACATGGCACTGCAAAACTCAACTGAAATATGTAACAGGAACGAAACGGCGATTGCAACACTTTCATTACTTTCTTGTTAGTTGCTTTCATTTACAGAATTCAGAAATGGATAAAGGACATACAAGTTTTTCAAGCTTTTTTCCATATGCAACTTTATGCTTTATGTTAATCGTTTATTTCAGAACAAGAAATAGTCTGGAGAACTGTTCATCATGGGAGGACAAAATTGTTGTCTGTCAGAGAAATCCATGTGTGCGTGTATTCCCTGAAGGAAGCTGTAGCAACCGTAAGAACAAAACTTTGGTTCTTTCGGCAAGACTGGCAGACATAGGAATGGAAAGACAGTAAAGATACACAAAACGGGAGGCCTCAAGGTTCCTGGAGTACACGCAGCCCAGGAAGCCCTGGTCCTGCCTAGGTCTGGGTTGGAAGGGACCTTAAAGCCCACCCAGTTCCAAGCCCCTGCCGTGGGCAGGGTTGCCACCCACTAGATCTGGCTGCCCACAACTAGATCAGGATACCCAGAAATTATGTGCAGGCAGGCAAATAAGGCAAGAAAGACGTTGAAAATGGCTTGTCCTGGGACCATAGCTTTGGGTATCCGACAGAGAGCCCCGATACAGTTCTGTATTACCAGGGAAGGCAGCATGGCTGCGTTGTTGGCCAGATGGACCTGGCGCTTCAGCTGTCGGGAGCCAGGGAGCACCCACCTAGCTGTGTGTGGTACTGAGGGACGTGGTTAGCGGGCATGGTGGTGGTCTCAGTGTTTTTTTCCTGCCTTTCTGATTCAATGGTTCCATCACCCATCACCTCTGCCTCACTGCTATCAGAGCAGGGACAGCACAGCGTGGTTAGCTTCTTTCTGCAGCACAGCAGTGTTTGCTGTGAGATGGCAGCAGGACAGCTCGCACTGCACCTGTATGTAGGATGTGCAAGGAGCACCCAATGTGGGTGCATGGCGTAGGCAAAACTGCCTCAGCCACACGCCCAGGGGCCTAACACAGGAGAGGTTCTCAATTGCTTTTGTCTTTCCTTTTCACCCCTCTTCATCCCTTCCTCAGTCCCCGTTCCCTCTTTCTCCACTGAGGCGGCAGAAAGCCAACAGGCGGCCTCAGACTCCCGCCAGCACCCGTCGCACCGCACCCGCCATCTTCCTTTTCTCATGCCCGCCGCGCCCCCAACCCCGCACGGAGGGGCGGGCTCACAAAGGGGGGCGGAGCCAGGAGGCGGCGACCAATAGCGCGGCGGCGTCACAGCGGGAGGGGCGGGGCCAGGAGGGCGGTGTCCGCCAATGGCGCGTCGGGGGCCCTTCCACACCAGCCGCATCGACGAGGTGCTGCTGCACCAGGACGTGGACCTGGTGTGCGTCAACCTGCCGCCGCCGCTCACCCGCCAGGTGGCCGTCAAGACGCTGGGTGAGTGCCGGGGGGCGGCCGTGCC
>WBMW01005868.1:677983-717000 GCA_013396635.1 Penelope pileata
GTGCCGGCGGGCCCGGTGCTGCCCGGAGCGTGCCGGTGCAGCTTGCTGGCGGGAGAGAAGGGGAAAAGGTGTTTTCTCCCCGCTGATCAGTACCGTGCCGTTCTCGGTTCCCTTTCGCCTCCCGTTGGTTTGGTTTCCTGCGGCTCCCCGACGTCAGCTGTTGGCAGGCTGTAGGGGTAGCAGGGCGTATGGACAGACGCATGGGATAATCATTCGATAGGGAGCCAACAGCCCATTCTCCCCGGTTATTTCAGATAAAAATGTTTTACTTCTTGGTTTCTCGAATCTAAGCATCGGATCCATGAGAGTGAAAGTTGTTGCGTGATGCAGGTGCAGGGTGGGATCTGCAGTTCCCATGCCACAGCTCTCAGCTCCTGCTCCGTGGCCCGGGGATGGGTGTGCCAGGCACAGGGGTTCTGCTCTGCTCTCCAGGCTCCGTGCTCCGAGGGAGGAGGAGCACCATCGAGCTCATCAGGTGGGGCTTCAGGGACCTCTGGTGAGCAGGGGCAACGCATCACGTGCAAGCTGGAAAACCACTCCTGTCTGTGATAAGGAAAGATGTGGGTCTTTTTTCTTCTTCTTCTTCTTCTTTTTTTTTTTAAGCTTATCTTTTTGTTTGTGCTCTTCTTGAGGCTTCGGATAAGAAGCATTGCATGGCCGCTGGTGATGGTACTGAGATCTTGCTCACAGAGTGCAGCTTCAGGAGGACTGAGCGTGCAGTCCTGCATTGCAGCAGAAAGGGCTGAAGAAGGGCTTGTGTTGTTCCTTGATGCACTCTGATCTGGTTTCCATGGGGGCAGAGGCAGATCCGCCTGGGAAGAGGCGGGGACCATTTTTTTTCCCTAACCTGTGTTTTACTTTTTGAAGCAGCTTGTTGCCAGGAGCCCTGTTCTCATGCTGGAGGTTTCATTGTCAGACAGAGTGCAGGGCAGCGGCTGGCAGTGTTTCCATTGCATGCCTGTGTTTGTGCTGTGCAGTCCCGGTGCCTTCAGCCTTCTGGCCTCTTCCGGACATGGATGCTGGAGGCAGCAGCAGGGCCGGGCAGGTGTCCTCCCAGCTGCAGGGGCTGGGACGGTGCTGTAGGAAGTGTGCGGTTGCATTGTTGTCACCATTGCTGTGACATATAGGCGTGTGTTGCTGCTTTAGACTTATTTTGGGCTCAGTGGCCCAGCCCGTCAACCACTGCTGTGATGCAAAAGTGTGAAGGCAAGCCCATCTGAGGAAGTCCCCAAACGGTAGCTTCCTGGAAGCTGGGAGGGAGAAAATGATGAATTTAAAGCCCTGTTTCCTTCCTGTTAACTTTTCCTCTGCTCTTCTCAGCAGCCAGGCCAGCACTGGGCAAGCGTCTGGAACAGACCATGTTCAAGAGAGAACCTGAAGTCAGGCTGGTTTGGACAGTGACCAAAAGCACAAGTAGAACCTGTGGTATTTTTTGTGAAATTGGTCTGTGTCACTTCTGTGTGAAAGGACACAAATTTCTGTTTGCTTTCACAGAGTGGAGCTAATGGAGCCTTTCTCTTTCCTGCCTCTTGTCTTTCCAGCTTTCCTAGGAGCCAATTTATGTGTTGGTGTCTGTTCTAATTCCCTGTGGCTGCTGGGTGCTTGTGTAACACACAACTGATGTCCCAGCAGCCTTGCTGCTTGGTGGTCAGGAAAGATGCGTTCAGATATTTGGGCGAGCCTAGAAAACAGCCTGAGTGTTGCATAAGGGTGTCTTCCCTTTGCACTGAGCAGAAACATTTGGCATTACTGCCAGCAGTGGTCTGCTTTTCCCCTGCCTGTGTGCATCAGCAGTGCAGTTGTGTCCCAGACCTGGCCAGGAGTGGGGACTGTGTTTGTATGCAGACACAAAATGTGTCACCAGAATCCCTACTTCTGTTCAGCATCAGAAGTAGTCCTGGTGCAGATGATATGGTGTGGGCCTCCACCTCGTTCAGAGTTGTCAACACATGGATTTTCTCAGCATGATCCCTCCGCTATATTTAATTAAGTCAATTAAATATGACTCTCTTCGGATGCTCACTGACATTTGCCCTGTGTGACCAAATAGCTGCTGCATCACTTCAAGTGATTTGCTGCAAGTAGAGCTGAAAAGTCCTTGATGACATTCCATCTCCGTGTTAGGGGACGTTGCAGCCATTTCTGTGTTTCAAGGCCAAGTGCCGGGTCCTGCACTTTGGCCACAACAACACCATGCAATGCTATAGGCTTGGGGCAGAGCAGCTGGAAGACTGGAGGAAAAGGACCTGGGGGTGTTGGTTGATGCTTGGCTGAACATGAGCCGACAGTGTGCCCAGGTGGCCAGCAAGGCCAATGGCATCCTGGCTTGTATCAGAAATAGTGTGGCCAGCAGGAACAAGGAGGTGATCATTCCCCTGTACTCAGCTCTGGTGAGGCCGCACCTCGAGTACTGTGTTCAGTTTTGGGCCCCTCACTACAAGAAAGATGTGGAGGCCCTGGAACGTGTCCAGAGAAGGGCAACAAAACTGGTGAGGGGTCTGGAGCACAAGTCTTATGAGGAGCGGCTGAGGGAGCTGGGATTGTTTAGTGTGGAGAAGAGGAGGCTCAGGGGAGACCTCATTGCACTGCACAGCTTCCTGAGGGGAGGTTGTGGTGAGGATAAGATAACTTATCCTGTCATTAGTTATCTGAGAGGAGAGGGAATGGCCACAAGTGGCACCAGGGGAGATTCAGGTTAGATATAGGGAAAAATCTCTTCTCCGAAAGAGTGGTCGGGCACTGGCACAGGCTGCCCAGGGAGGTGGTGGAGTCACCATCCCTGGTGCTGTTCAGGAAACCTCTGGATGAGGTGCTAAGGGATATGTTTTAGTAGTTTAGTGGGAAATATTGGTGGTAGGAGAGTGGTTGGACTAGATGATCTTGGAGATCCTTTCCAGCCTAGTGATTCTATGATTTGGGAGATCCAAAGGCCAGATGTTCTTTGTGTCTCTGGAGATGTTAACCTATTGACTGTGGTTTTGTTTCCTCTCTCATCTGAAGTTATGGATAGAAACACTAAGCTACACGCTGAATATTCACTGCATATTTGCAGCCATGTCTGCACAGTATTATTTCTTGAAATGTTTACATTGCAGTAGTGCCTGGTAGGAGTTCATTCTGCCTGGGGACTGTGCAGGCAGCATATGACTTTCCCAGCCCCCCGGAGTTTGTTCCTCTTAAGAGCACTTGAATTTGTTTGCTGACCGATGCTTCTGTACTTGATTGTGGTCATGGGGGAGCATCTTTATTTACAGAGGAATGTAAATGGTGCTGCTGGGCTCCTGACCTTCCCATCTCGCAGAGAGGCAGCGCAGGCCTGTTGTTGGGAAGGTGTTTGCAGGAGCCCCATGTTGCAACGCGAGCAGCACGTCGCTGGGCCTGGCCGTGAAGTGGGAGGAACATCAGCTGTGCTGAAATAATTCACTGATTTGATGTAATCTATAGTTCATTTGCACATTCCTTTGCACTCATTAAGAGGTTACAGGGTTCTAGCTGTGGACCAGCTTCTGTGGTCCAGATTTTATGGAGTGCTAAGATCCTCTATTAAGGTAAAATAGTATCACAATTATTAATAGCAATGTAATATTTGTCCTGCGATACCGAGTTTAGAATTGACCTACCGGCAGTGACATTGAGCAGAACAAGCTCTTGTGCTTGGAAGGCAGATGACTTTGCAGCATATTAAAAGTGAATTATGGACATCTTATTGCAAAAGAAAAAAATCAGATGAAGTGCTGTCTATCTTCAGTTCGCAGAGCTAGGGAGGGCTGTGTTACCATTTTTGCATGTGGCAGACATGAGAAAGTGAGTCCAGAGAGTATGCTGGCAGTCAGCTGCAAGCCTTCATTCCACCTGAGTGTTGACTGTGTGCATTTTAGAAACAAAAGATAGCATGCAGCTCTTTCATTGCTGCCTTCTCTTGGTACTGCAGACCTTTAATTTCAGTCCTGATCCTGTAAACCTCCTGGGACTGGATGCACAGGATAGTTAAGGTGGAGAGCACTGTTCAGGTGCTGTGTAAAATGAACAAAATAAACCCAAAAGCTTGTTTCCTTCCTGGCCTTCAGATCAAAGGCACTTTGCCATTTTTCCCTGATGAAAATAAATGCTGTGGTAGCGTAGGGTGGGTGCCCAGTGGGTTGCTGAGCTTGCACTGTGATGGCGCACCCAGATTTGCTTAGGGTAAGGAGCAGCCAGCAGTGATAGAAGTGCTTGCATCACACCAGGTGAGGCTGTGTCAGAGGTTACTCTGCCCTGTGGGTGCCTTGGCTGAGAAGAATGCCTGCCCAAGCCCTCAGCCCACTGTACTCCTCCCTTTGAATGGCAGCGTGGGGTGCCAGGACATGGGCACCCTCCTTTTGTCTGCTGCTCTGACCTGCAGTAAAGGAGGAGACAGCTGCAGTAACATCTGGAATTGTCAGTGTTTGATTTGTGAGGCTTCGTTAGACAGCCCGTAGTCAGTGTGGTAATGTTTCGATGAGAAATTGGATTTATTTTTAATTCACAAGTCAAAGTGGATTTCAGTCTTTTTATTAGCAGTGCCATTGTGTCTTGGTTTGATGTTGGAAATGGCTGAAAGAACAACATAGCTCTCTTAGGCGCTGCTGCTGGCGTGGCCAGCAAAGATCTGGCTGAAGTGGCCTTACCTTGGAAAGGGATGGGAATAGAAAATCCGTTGCCTGTGAGCAAAGCAGGCCTTATGACTGAAAGTGTACTTGTCCTGATGTAAACATACACGTCTAGTGGCACAGCTGTACTAGTAAGGATCACCTTTTATGTTTCCTTGTGTCAGCTCAGTTGGTAGAACAGTTATCACACAGGCAGCATGTTACATGGTTAGGTTTTTTTGAGTGAGCCATTTCTTGTTTTGCAGTACGAAGTAAAGAGTTTACTTAGCTTGGTTGCTGTTCTAAGCTAAAGACTGCTAACAAGACAGAAAACCATGTAGAACAGCTGGCTTTTTATTCAAGTGGTAGCACGGTGTTTTGCACAGTTAGTTAAAATTACCGAAGAAGGTGCTCTTCTTTCAGTTAAGAGGATTGCACAATCATGTCTACACACAGAATATGGTTAAAATGGGACAACATTACCGTATATGCTGTGGCATGAGCAGGAAATACGTATCACAGTTTTCTTCCATGAGAAGATGAGAGAAGGTTCTGAGAAAAGGTGTGTTTATACAGCTAAAGCTGTATGGAGTACTGTAGTTATTTAACTTCAGGAGTAAATTACTGCGTCCCTGACTGATGGAGCCCTGTAACGCAGAAAACGGATCTGTTACCATTATTTTTCTAGACTTCATACCTCTGTTCTTAACCTGTAGTGGCCATTGTACCAGCTGCTGTGGTACTGGGTTGACTGGTCCCCCTCCACGCCCCTACCGCAATGACGTCCTTTTGCGTTACTAGGTTTGGGGACATATGCTGTGGGTGATGTAGGTCAAGAATGAGGAACTCTGTCAGAGGGATCTGTGAAGGAGTTGGGTCCTGTCCCTGTTGCTTTGAGATAATGTTAAATAGAGGAATTAAAAAGCAATGTGTAGATAAATGCAGAGAAAGGAAGAATCTGCTGGGTAAATAAAATAATACAATTTTCAGGCTTCCCGGTGTACCTTCTACTCTTCTAAAGACTCCTTATGCTCCAGACTGTCACTATGTAACAGAGATTTGCTGTATGACACCAGAAATGAGTAGCTGAGCCTAGTGCATTGTACTGTCTGCTTATTTGAGAGCTAGGTAAATCATGCTGAAGCATATTGCAACTTTTATTATTGCACTTTTCTCTGTATGTACAGTAGACTTTGTCTATTTAGCAGTAGTGGTGGCAAAGCACTGAGGATTGAAATGTAGTTGAATTTCTAGGGCAGCCAGGACTGGTGTCTTCCATGGGCTGCTACAGTGCAGCACCACCCTTAACTGTTAATATCAGTTTGCCACAGAATTATCGAGAGCTGCTGAGAACTGGTCTGGTTCCCTCAAACCACCAAAGCAGAAGCGTTTACCCTGCTACGTATTGTTTATTATTCATATAATAAGCCTGTAGCTCATATGAGTGAGCTGTTAAAGTCATTAATTTACAAGGTTAGCATGCATGCATGCAACAAAACCACAGTCCTTACAGAAAATTATCTCAGGCCTTAAGTCTTGATTTAAACAAATTGTTTTAAATAGCTGTGCAATAAAACGGAAACAATCCCTTGTGTAGGTTCCCTAAATTGATTTAAGGCCTGGTCTGCGCATAGATTTTGTACCAGTATAATTATGACTGAGAGGGTTATGATTTCTTTAATGTGATAATAGTTGCATGGCCATTAGAAGTCCAGCTGGTGTGAGGGCTGTTCTCCACGTATAATGGTTACTCTCTCCTGTGGAGGTGCAAATTGTTGCTTGCATATACATGTGGAGCATCCAGCTGGTATAAACGTGTCTGTTACAGGTGTGGCCCAGCTCTGACTGTACTGGTACATTGTAGGGCCAGTTTTATTTAATATTGTTTGCAAACGGCAGTCAGTCAGGAAGAGCTGTTGACTCCCTCAGCATGGGCTGCAGAGGGAGTTCAACAGGAGCAAGTGCTGCATCCTGCACCTGGGATGGGGCAGCCCTGGCTAGAAGTACAGACTGGGATAAGAGAGGCTGGAGAGCAACCCCGCAGAATGGATCTGGGGGCTCGGGTTGGCAGCAAGTTATCTCAGTCAGCAATGTACCCCAGCAGCCATAAGGGCCAACCGTACCTTGGGGTGCCCCAGGCCCAGCACTGCCAGCTGGGCGAGGGGAGGGGTTGTCCCGCTCTGCTCTGCGCTGTGCGGCCTCACCTCCAGCACTGGGTGTGGGTTTGGGCACCTCAGTGCAAGAAAGACAAAAAACTATTAGAGTGTCCAAAGGAGGACTACAAAGATGGTGAAGGGTCTGGAGGGCAAGATGGATGAGGAGCGGCTGATGTCCTTTGGTTTGTTCAGCCCAGAGCACAGGAGGCTGAGGGGAAGCCTCAGGGCAGCCTACAGCTTCCTCATGAGGGGAGCAGAGGGGCAGATGCTGAGCTCTGCTCTCTGGTGACAGTGACAGGGCCCGAGGGAAGGGCGTGGAGCTGTGTCAGGGGAGGGCCAGGTTGGGTGTTAGGAAAAGGTTCTTCACCAGAGGGTGGTTGGGCACTGGAACAGGCTGCCCAGGGCAGTGGTCACGGCCTCAGCCTTATTGGCCTAAGACTAATGTGCCTAGTGATGATGAGCGTAATGAAGCTAAAAAGTTGCTCTCTATCCTTGAGCACTATGGGTGCCTCCTAGAGCTGCAGTAAAACTGGCTTCCAAGGTAGCAGAAATACAGGTTTTAGTAATATACAGGTCAGCAGCCTGACTCACAGGCTAACAGGAGTTTTATGGCATTGTCATGAACAGGATCATGTTGGAGGATGGGGATGTACCCACTCTTTTCTTTTGGGAGAAGATCACAGCAGCATTCATTTCAGCACAGCCAGGACTAATGATGAAAGTTTTTTATCAGGCATGACTCCTAGGATTGAGCATGGTGATGAGCACAGAAAATGAGAACACGGTGTGAGAAACTTGGAAATGAGGCACCTAAGTGGGTCTAGTGATTGGCAGTAATATAGGAATAAACATAATGATTTAACATGGGAAGCAAAATTATTTTGGTCATTTACTGCTGTGCCAGAGTTTAACTTCAGTGTAAAAAGTGATGCCTTCAGTTCCACTGCGGCAGCAGTCACAGCTTTAGTGAAGCAGATGGGAGTGAAAAAAAGGTAGCTGCTTTGTTTTGCATTCTGATGTTTCCATGGCTTTTATCAGCAATAAAGACCCTTGTTTTGGCACTTCCTTGCAGTGAATGTTTGGCAGTCCTTAGCTCTTCCATCTGGTCATTATTTGCCAGGAAATGCCCAGGAGGAAGGTCATGGTTGAATTAAATACTGTCTCTAGGGTACTGGGCTTCACACAGCTAATGAGAAGCCTTAATATAGAGAGCTTTTCAAAATCCAAATAGAGTCAAGCAAGGACAGAGAACCATAAAGTTGTAGTTATCCTTGCAGCACTGAAGTGAGGTTGCTTAAAATGTGAAACGGAAGGCTAAACTGAGCACTCACAATTCCTTCTCTCTTTATCTGTTAATTTGCATTATGCAGTTAGATATGTGTACATATGTACATGCACGTGTACATATATAATGTGTGTATATATATATGCATAAAAATTGAATAACATTCAGGTGAAAAATATTTAAATTAAAAAATTCCTGGAAGTTCCTCCCCTTCCTTCACTTCCTCTGTCCATAAAAGACAATGCAGTTGTTACTGGTTTGTGCGAGGGTAGGAAGAGGGTGAGATAATTGCTTAGAGAACATCTGGAAAGTGCTTAGCTGTTCACAATGCTAGCCAAACTCGTGCACGTTAAAATAAAAGTCAGAAACGTGTCTCTGAAAGAGGCATTTAACAGCTCAGATTCTGACCTTTTGGAGCTTGCTCCCTTATGAATGCCAGTAAAGCTCTGCTGAACTGAATGAAATAGTTGATGTTACCCATGGTGGTCTGAAGGCAAATCTAGCTACGCAGGAGGAAGAGGAGGGGAGGGATTCTGTGATTCTGTGATTGGTGGGAGTCATGGCACACCATTCTGCAAATCTTTGCTTCAGTAGCCTCCTTGAAGAGAAAATCCTTGATTCCTTACAGGGAATATTTGTTGGGCATAATAATTCAAATGAGTAGGAATTGCAAACTTGCAAACTTCTTTTGCACCAGCTCAACAACAAAAAAGAAACAACAAAACCGAACTTAGCGCATCTGTGCAATTCCACAGCTTGTTAGGGTTGTGCGTGTGTAACCTGTTATGTTCTGTACGAGTGAAGAATAAGATGACAAGGATTTGGAGCTAAGGTGTGTAGAAACATGAGCCCTAGCCTATGAAAATCGATTGGTGAGTGAGTGTAACGGTACTTGCAGAACTCTTTTGTGAATTGTTAATTTCTTTAGGGGAAGTTGAAACTTAAGGTTGGGAAAGATGCTTCATGATTAAACAAGATGAGATGCCCTGATGAAGACTCATCTCTAGGGCAGAGCACTAACTGTAGTCCATGAAATTAGCTTGTGGAAACAAGATACAGCATTGTCTGAGTACATGTGAAGGTGTCCTGGGTTTTGTGCCCTTGACTTAATGGGCAGAATGTTACAGATGTTACTGAAGAATTCGGCTTAAAAATTTGTTACAAAGTGTTGTGAGATGCTCAATTTGTGGGAACAATATCCTACTTTGCTAGACTAGCCAAAGCGTATTTGGATGTGGTCTATGACTGTTAGAATAGTTTGAGAAAACCATGCACCTGAAATGTTAAGACTGACAGTAATTTTTTGCTGGACTCCATCATCAGTGGTAAGACTGACGAGAATGGCCTCAAGTTGTGCCAAGGAGATTCAAGTTGGATATTAGGAAAAACCTCTTCTCTGAAAGAGTTGTCAGGCACTGGAATGGGCTGCCCAGGGAGCTGGTGGGGTCGCTGTACCTGGAGGTGTTCAAGAAATGTGTGGATACTGTACTAAGGAACGTGGTTTACTGGGCAATATTGGTGGTAGGTGGATGGTTGGACTAGATGATCTTAGAGGTCTTTTCCAACCTTAATGATTCTATGATTCTATTATATGATATAACCATTAGGAAAAAGTATTTTGATGCTTTGTATGCCTAAACTGAGCCAAGTCTTACGCTCACAAGTCATCTGTGTCACTTGTATCTTGTAGATACTCATCTGTTTGCCTGTGAGACTCTGTTAGCTAGCAGATTTCTTTGTCTTTGATCATGATGCTGTCTGCTTTGTGACTCTTCACATAAATTTAATTGTGCTGGTACTGTGTACTGTGCTGTTGTCAGAAACTGCAGATCTGCTCACAATACACCAAGTGATCCTTCATGAGGCCTGGCGCACCCAGTTGTTTCAGTAGCTGTTGGGACTGCACCTGCTTTCTTGTGTGCAGAGACTTGACCTCTTACAAGTTGGATGTGGATAAAAATGTGGCCTTTTCTCATGGTGTGTATTCAATTATACGTTTGAGCTGCTGGAAGAGGACAGATCTTCGTGTCACTCTGATGCTTGGCTTTCCCTGGGTGGCTGTGCAGATGGTGGAAAGCCACAGCAGGAAGAGCAGAGAGGTGACTGCACAGGGAGAGCCATTTCCTGGGTTTCTGATGATTGAAAATAAGGTCAGTGCTTCTCTTGTCGGTGTCCCCTTTTAATGCATGCAGGGCAGCTTTTGAAGGATCTGCAAGAATTTTGGAGGGGCTTTCTTCTTTGGGAAAGATTCACAGCTGGCATTTACTGATCTGTGGCTGTGTTGAGTTGTAGAACTGTGTCTGGCGCTGAATATTCTGGAGGTTGTTATTGCAAGTAATAATCTTTGCAGTATCAGGCCTTTGTTTAACATGCTACAAAAAATCTTATTAAGCCAGTTTGCTATGAGCAGGGATAGCTCAGCAGCTGGGAGGTTCGTTATTTGTTTTTAATGAACTCTGTTGTTCTCTTTAGTGTACGTTATGACTCTGCACGCTGGGCAAACCTTTTCTTTAGCAAACAAGGAGGGCCTGGCTGGGCTGGGCTGGTGGGAGGAGTTGCCTTTTTTTCTTTGTTTTCGGAAGACAGACAATAGCATGCACATGCACAACATTGTTTGCAAATACATTGGCTTAAGCAGGTGCTTAAGAGTTGTGATAAAGTTCAGATTCACAGCCGCTGTTGAGCAAGGTTCAAGTGTACAAAGATCTTTAATATCAGATCTTGTCATTTTCACTCCTGTCTTTTAAGAGTGCTTGCCTAGGGCCTTGGGCAGAATAATGCAAGGGTGCTGGGTGAGAACCAGCAGAGTGCTGGTGATTGTTGAAGCCTCCCTCTGTGTTCTGTAACTGTGCTTACAAGAAGTTTGCACCAAATGGAATTGGACTACCATGAGCCGTGTGCAAGACCGTTGCAAGACTGCATCTGCATTTCAGCACATTTTCATGCATTACTAAATAGGCAGAGTGATTAAAATATTCCTCTCACGTGGTGCTCAAAGGAGAACTGGGATGATGCTCTACCCATCAAATCTGGTTTCGACAAAGCATTAGAGGTTCTCCTGAAGCGCCTGAAATGCACTGCAACAAGCTCAGTATTAACTGACCTTGTGAGCACTGCAGCATAATGAGCGTGGGGAAGGAGTGGATTTTGAGGCTTTTGCTTACTTATTACTCTTTGTATTTTTTCATTGAAAAGAAGGACACATAAAAGTTAACTATAGGGGAAGTGCCTAAGCTGTAAGGCTAATCCAAAAGCATAAGGAACTGTTTTTTGCTACTAAAGAATATATTTTATCAAGGCAGGACATGGCTTTCACCCTGTATTCAAGAGGACTGCGTATTTTCACAATTCACACACATGCTCATAAAGTTTCCTGCTTGGCAGCATTGGGTGTTTGCACCGTGGCTCTGGACTGGGGTGATAACAGCTGATTCTTTCGGTGCTTAATGCTACCTTTCTGATCTAAGGATGCCCTAGCCCAAGTTCCATGTAGGCCAGGTGGTGCTTAAAGCTGAAAACTGTGTGGAGGAACTCATCAGATCACGTGGATTACTGTCTTGTGCTTATAATGAGTGCAAATATATGTGCATATTCCTGTGTGTATTAAAATCTCTACTTAGAACAGCACACTTTGGATGGTCATGTGCTGGGAGGCTTGTGAAGCCACTGCAACTATTAATGAAGTCAGAAAATGAGCTTCAGACTAAGACAGACTCTTTGCACCTTTGAAAATCATATGGATATAAACCATACCACGAGTCTCAGTTTTGATATAGTGTAGCTGTGCTGTCCCAGTCTCTGAACCTGTAGTTGCAAGGGTATGAGATGAGAGATGAATTGATGTGGGCGGTACTTAAGGTGTTAATTAAAATACCATGGATCATGTGAGTAACGATATCCTGTATAATACTTCATTTAAAGAAGTTGGAGAAAAGTTCATTTGATATCCCAGGAGCTGTCAATCTTGGATCTCATTTCTTCTTTTCAGCATTCAAGCAGCTGTGAATTCTTTTACAAGGTGCAAGGTAGTGGAGGTTAGTAGCCATAAGTCAAAATGAGGTATTTGAAGTCAAATGTTCTTCTCAATAGGATAAAACTACTTTCAACTGGCCCGTTGCTTTTTAGACACTCAAGCTAGAAATGTGACCCGTGTGGATTAATCTGAGATTTACCTCCAGATTTCCTTGAAGAACGTAATCTATGGTGTTCATTCTTGTATCTACCTGTGTGCTAACATAATGCAGGTTCTTTCCTGGGAATATATGGATGCCGTTGTTTTTCTTTGTTCTTCCCATGTTTTGGATTGAATTATGGAGAGGCAGTGACTCTTTAGACAGCTGAGGCCAGGAACTATGGGTTCCCAATTTCGCAGGACCTATAGCCCTTCATGTAGAGCTGTGAAAATACTTCTCTCCTATTCTTTTTCAGAGATCTGATGAGGTTTCATGGTGACTGGAAGGTCCCTTGACCCCTAGACAGCCTGCCCCTTATCTCTTTTGGTGAAAAGCAGGGGAATTGGTGCAGTTGTCCTGTAGGCAGCCAGTTCACTAGTTGTCAGTGAATAAGTGTTTTTGACTTGAGGAGAGGCGACCAGGAAGATGCCAGCAGATCATGCTTTAAAAGTCTAATCCTGAAAGATCTGCAGTCTGGTGAGGCACTGGCACAGGCTGCCCAAAGAAGCTGTGGATGCTTCATCCTTGGAGGTGTTCAAGGCCAGGTTGGATGGGGCCATGATCTAGTGAGTGGCAGCCTTGCCCATGGCAGGGGGTTGGAACCAGACGATCTTTAAGGTCCCTTCCAACCCATGCCGTTTTGTGATTTTATCGAGACAACTTCGTCCTTTCAGACCTTTCAAATTTGCCCACCTAGAGTTTGGCTAGTATTGGGAGTGCATCAGGGCTCCGTGTGCCTGAAATCAGAAGACTTGAAAGCCTTCTGATCTGTTACTGGCAGAAAGTCATCTCTTTGAAGTTACTTGCTTTCCAGCAGTTACTGTTTTGTCCCAGACTCTCAAAGAAACTGGTCAGCTGCTGAACACGGTGTTACGCTAAATGGGAAGCCAAACCCTTTCAGTTGCATTGTCTTGGGACTTCTGTGAGATTAGAAAAGAAAGGCTAGACCGAGGTTTTTTTTGAACAAATACTTTTTTTTTTTGTGTACTGTTTGCTTTATGGCTGATGCCTTAATTGCCAAGTTTGATCTCGGAGCAGATGGTTAATTGGTAAACACTAGAAATGGAATACAGTGGCATTCACAATGGAAATGTGTAGTGGGACCTGTGCGTACCACACTGCTGTATAGCTTGCACAGCAGCAAGCTTTTGCCTAAACAGAAAATACTGTATTGCTTTCTGCATGACTGGTTTTCTTATATTCAGCATCTTCTATTTGGCTTGTTACCTTCATTTGAAAGCGGTGCCAAAGAATGGAGATGCACGGGGATGGGGGAACAGCTTGGGCTGGAGTAGGGGTAGAAACCACATAGGCTCACATCTTGCCTTTTGCAGGAGCCAGAATGTGAAACAGATTCCTTGAATATAAAACAAATGTGGGAAGCTGTACCCACCTCTGTGTAGAGCCTAGTGTTGAAAGGGCATAATGTGCTTTGGCATTTCTCATCTTTTGAAAATGCATGCTTACCCAGAGCTAGGAACCATCTGATAATGCTTGTCTGGGAGAGGAGGATGCCTTTCAGTGAAATGATATGGGAGGAGGGGCTGTCCTCAAGGCCTGAGCAGGAGACAGCTCTCTGCTTTGAAACAGAAAGAGAGATGGCTACAGAAAGTTGAAATGGAGACCCGTGATGCTGACAAACTTGGCCAGAGGAAACCAGCTGAATAAAGGTCTGTGGGGAGGGGGTGGGAGGGAGCAGGAGAGGAGCAGCAGGCAGCACAGCGCTGCTGCGGCAGGACTTGCAGCAAACGGAAGGGGAAGGAGGGTGTAGCTGGTGTCTGCGGCCGTGCCAGCGGTTCAGAGCACTCCTCTGCTCTCCCTCTCACCAGCCGCGGGCTGCGTTCCCACCTCCTTCCCCTCCTGCTGCCTGAGATGCAGTGAATTAATGAACTCTCCTTGGAAGTAAAAGCACCTTTTTTTTTAAAGTGGTGTGTTCCTTTTACTGTCCTTTCTTCAAACTAGCTATAGCTTCCCTGAGGAAGGTGCTGTAACAGCTCACTCTTTGTGGAGATAATGTTCACAGATTTGACTGAGTGCAGAAATACCTGCCTGGCACCGCTGGCTCCACGCTAAATTTCCATATGTGGGGCATGGATGACAAGCAGTGTCCTGCTCAGGCAGAAATTGATTTGGGCACCATATGCAGCAGCTTACTGAGGATATCCCTGGAGCGGTGCTGCATGAAAAGTTAGCCTTTCTTAGAAGAAAAAGAAGGCAAAGAGAAGTTAAGCACAGTTACAGGCTTTTGTTTGTCTAACAGTGGCACTGAATATCTGTTTCAGCATCAGTAAACCATGAGACATTTGATAAGAGCCTTGCTGAGTGACTTCAGAAGTTTTTGCCAAACCCAGTGTGATCTGTTTGGTTTGACGTGGTGTGGAGATGCATCACAAGTCGCACAGACTGGAGTCCTTTCAATGATGTGAGCTGTCTGCTCCCTGCGTCACTTGCTGAAGTGCGCTGTGGACAGCCAGCCCATGTCAACTCCCTGGTGATAATTCAACCTGTGTTTAGAAAGTGGGTAAACATTGTTTAAAACCCCTGACATTGACTTTGGGCTCCAGGACAAATCTTTCCCCCTGTACTCTGGGGAGGGAGCAGTGTTGAGCAGAGCTGCCCTCAGCTCTGTGTCATATCCCTGCCATCTGCCTCCTTCAGCTGTGTCATCCCTCTCCTGTGAGGCACTGCAAGGATGTGTCTGTTAGACACGTGTTATGATGCTGTCTGGTTCTGGCAGTGGTTCACCGACAGTGTGTTTCAGTTGTGCAGCAAGCATTATCACAGAATGACAGAATGGCTTAGGTTGGAAGGGACCTTAAAGCCCATCCAGTTCCAACCCCCTGCCATGGGCAGGGCTGCCACCCACTGGATCAGGCTGCCCAGGGCCCATCCAACCTGGCCTTGAACGCCTCCAGGGATGGGACATCCACAGCTTCTCTGGGCAGCCTGTGCCAGGGCCTCACTACCCTCTGAGTAAAGAATTTCTCTCTTTCATTACATCTGTCATCCCATGTCCTATCTCTCCACTCCCTGACAAAGAGTCCCTCCCCAGCTTTCCCGTAGGCCACTTTTAAAGTGCTGGAAGGCCACAATGAGGTCTCCCCAGAACCTTCTCTTCTCCACGTGGAACAACGCTGACTCCCTTACCCTCTCTTCACAGGAGAGGTGCTCCGGCACCCAAACCTATTTGCTGTCATGTTTGGAATTAAATGCCCCAATGATTTTAAATAAGTAAATAATGCTGTTAAGAGCATCTCTGTGACCTCTTTTCTTTTTGAGACCCAGGCTCAAAATTCCTATTCCAATTCCTATTGCATACCAATGCTTGAATGTGTTTCCAGAGCCCCTGGAGTCCCCTGCCAGTGACTTGTAGGCAACAGATTGCTTGTAGGAGTCTTTAGAGTTACCTGTGACTCCACCAGGCCCCGATGGAGAGGGGCAGCAAGCAAAGTGGGGCTTTCTTTGCTCAGTATTTCTGCCTCTGGGTCAGACAAGGCTTAAGATGATGCCTCAGCTACGTGCAGAGGGCTTTGTGTCTTGAGGGGAAAGAGATGGGTGGAAGAAGGGTGTTTAGGTCCTCATGAGTCCTTCCTGAAGCTCTTGTGTACTGTCGGTCTCCAGAGTGGGAACACATGGCAGTGGGAACACATGACAGAACTCCTCCTTTCTCTTTTCTTTGGGGCAGTCTTTCTACTTTGTGAATTAAAGGGGTATGACTTGAACCAAAAAAACAGCAACAGAAATGCAGCTGCGTGCATGTGACTGATGCTTCACCTGAAGAAGAATTAAAGGTACAGTCCCATGTTGTTGTTCAGCCTGAGGTCTGTGAGATACCATCGTGTAGTCTGCAGGCACCTACCCTCTCTTAAATCCTTGAGGGGGAAAAGCACTTACACAGTGCAAATTAAACAGCTGGGGAACCAAGATGCAAAACACTTCCATTTTATTGTATTTTTTACAGAACAGCCTAGTGGTCCTTGGATTAAAAATTGCTGAGAAGCTTGAGAGCTACAGCTAGTTGAGGGCTGTCCATCTCTCACCCAGATCAGTGCACACAGTGGCACATTCTGAACCCTAGGCTGGAAGCAGGGAGCTAAGGGACCTGTCACTGGCTTGTTTGGTTTAGCCCAAGGGAGCAGCTTAGCCTTTTCCTAACATGGCTATTTCTAGAGTTCGCATGACTCTGTATAGTTGAACTATTTTTTTTTTTTTTTTAATCCAAGTTTTTCTCATGTGAGTTATTTTGGATTAGATGGGATTTACAAGAAGGAGCTGACGTTACATTTCAAGCTTTGCTTCTGCTGTTGCATTGACGTACTGATCCCATATCCCCAGGGGTCAAACCTCTGGGCTAAGAGATAGAATCCAACAATTTTTTTTTTGCAGGGTGGAGGACTATTTTGTAATTTCACCCCCTATGAGTTCACCCTGTCCCTCTCGTGCTGCTCATTGTTTCACACTCCACCCATACAATGTGGAAGAAAAGGCTACTTTAGGCCTTTCTGTGATACTTATGCGTAGCCATCTGCTTTGGAGGCATTGATGATGTTACATGCAGCTTGATCTCCTAGTGACTCGTTTTTGAATTGCTGGTATATCCCTGTATGCTGTTAAGCCATCTTTGAACCTCACTTGTCACAGCAGCGTACACAAGGAGTAAATCCACTGAAGTCGGTCAAGTAACATCACCGTGAAACTGGAGTGACCAGAAAACTGTGTCTCCTTTCTTCTAGATTATGTGTAGCAGAGAGTAGTGAAAGCCTCAAGGGAGCACGAAGAACTTCAAAATTTGATTTGCCTACCAAAGAGACTGGCCAAGTGTGCTGAGAATAATTTCAGAGACCACAAGCTGATCTGAACCAGGTCCCTGGGGCTGCGCAGACAGACTGTGTGTTATGCATGAACTCCCTGAGCACTCACCCTCCTCCAGCTGGCTGGGACATGCAGAAATGTGCTTGCTTGCTTCACCTGGTTGACTGGCCCTCTGGGAAGGGTCTGCTCTTTGTGGAGTGGAAAGCAGAGGCTGCTGATATAATTAGGCTGATTACCCCATGTTTGCGCTGTGACTTGGGAGCAGCTACGGGAACCCCATATGAATTCACTTATGACTTGTTATTGCTGTGTTCGGAAGACAGTAGTCAGAGGACTGAACGTTTGAAGTGCACAAAATCAAGGCAGAAAGGAAAGATTGCCTAGACACGAGTACTGTGCAGTAACCCTGTGTTCTCAAACATGTCTCATCCTTGTACCTCCTCTGCCTCTGTTGTGGAAAATGAAAATAACGGTGATGTTCATTAGAAGCTGTTGACTGTGGCCTGCTTCAGCGTATTTCTGAATCATAACCTTGCAGAGAGCATACCTCACCCAGCAGGAATTCAGCAAATCCACTTAACAGGCTTATGACGCCGAGTCTGAGATGTTTCAGCCCCACTGACTGTAGCCTGGCATAACCTGGTCTTGTTCATACTGATAGCTACGGCGTTAATGTAGGAAGTTTGTGGAAGAGCTTGGTATTGCATACAGCTTCTTTGTGAAGCATCTTGTTGCAGAGGAGTTAAGTAGATACAGAAATGTAGACTTGCATGGTTCACGGTAGCCAAAGAAAAACCATGCCCAAGAAGTCCACCAGAACTGGTCAGTGGCCATTGCCATTTTCTTCATGGTGTGTTTGTCATTCCTGCAGGCTCCATTTCTGACAACTTCTTTGGTAGTTGTCCTTCTCTCTGGTCTTAATCCAGCAACGATGCTAAAATTACAATTTCTTTTCCATCCTCCACTACTTACTTTACCATCTAAGCATTGAGGTTACAACTGTTGTGCCCTTAATGTGCCAGAAGAAAAACCTACTGAAAAGACTGATCAGATGCAGCAGATTAATATTGTCATTCCAGTGTATTCTACCAAGTTTTATTTATTGCTCTATGTGTAGCAGTAGATATTTTGGCTTGCACAGATGTGCAGTAATGTTCTTAGTCCCATAACTGCCCTTTCTTGTAATAGTCACAGTTCATTTAAAAAAAAAAAAAAAGTGTTCAAACAGAGGTGGCATAATTGTGATATACTGGAAAAACTAGTCCTATTACATCTTTGGAATTAACTGCTATGGATTTATCATGAAAACAGCTATTCAGGTTTGGGTTTGTCTCAAACAGTGTGACTCATTGCCTCATACATTTGTAACCATTCAAACAGCCAAAACTGTTGAGGTCACCTAGGGAATGTCCTGCACAGAGCAGAGTTTTCCCTGCAGTGTGTTTGTGTGATGCATCTAATTTTAGGTGTTTTCCCTTTTGGGGATTCTGCTGTTTTCCAGAGAAAGTTGTAGTTTGGATAGGTCTCTCTGCCAGAAGACTCTCCGACCTTTGCAGTCAGGCTATCTTCTTAATTCAGTTACATTATTCCCGTGTAACTTCAACTTCTAACACCTCGACGAGTTCCCTTTAATATTTTATTTTTCCTTGTTTGGGTTCACATCTACTGCTGTTAGAGATTTCTGCACTGGTGTATCATGCATGTGATTTCAGCAACCACATCAAAAGACATCTGTTTACTAAGGACTTGTACCATCTTTTGAGCGGAGTGCAAATGACATTAAATGGATTGGAGGGCTGAACTGTCATGGTAGAAAAGCTTTGGGATGGAGAATCCCTCAAGCTTGAGTTCCAGTTTAAGTCATACCCAAATGGTGTGGTGAAAAGCAGAGAAGCTGCCTCCGTGATGCTGGAGGATGCCTAGGCCTGTGGTTGGACTCCATCTTCTGGTGTGATATTGAAGATGGAGACCCATCAGAGGATTTGAACTGCTCAAAGCCTGCAAAGACAACGCTGAGTGTGTCAGCAGTGACTGTTGTAGAGCTGGATGGTTTGTGAAAGGAGCAAGCACAAGAAAATTGCAGTGTGCTTTTTCAAAACTTCTGGAATGACTGCACTGTGGAGGGGTTGTGTTCTCACCCCACACGGCTATGCATGGTCTGGAGGACGTGATGTGCTTTCACACTGCATGAAGGCAGTCTGTGGGATGCTGCTGGAGCTTGTTAGGCCCGCTGATCACAGCCACAGTGGGCAGGTAGACAGTGCCTCTCATTTTTCATCTCTTCAGCGAGCAACTCGGTCTGTTTTTTTCAAGTCTGGCATTAGCTCTTGCCATTCAGGTGGATGATGTTCTAGCAGCATTTGAGAGCTGCTGGAAAGGGATGGTGATGGGGTGCATCTGCTTAAAAACTAACATGTGCTCTATAGGAACTGATGACAGTGTATCCTGAACTGAAGCTGTAATTTTGCAGTGTCAAGGTAGAACTGTCTTGTGAAGTGCTTCTGGCCTTTTGGAAGACTTGCTTAAGTATTTGGGCACAGTAAGCTCTACATTAAGGAACTCATGTATTTTGTTATATAAGTAAACCTGTGGGTGGACATGATATTTTGAATATACAAGTCCTATTATTGTACACTTTGAGTGTGCTAAAGGAGAACTAGGGTAAATGGGATTTTGCTGAACTTTAGTCATATTAGATGTTGGGGACATCTAGGTGGGCTCCCCAAGTTGTACCAACGCATTATAAATTATATGGACCCACGGCAGTAACCTCAGCTGGCAGCTGTTTTCCCCCAGAAGGATCGCTGAGGGCTGAATGAACAAGGAAATTGAAATCCCTGTACCTCCACGTCTTTGGCTCTTTCTGGACTGGGCACGCTGATGTGAGTGCTGTGGAAAAAAATCATAGCTGCTGCTGTGTGCGGGAACGGTGTGTGGGTCCCTGGGGATGTTGGTCTCCTGCTTCCACCAGCCTTAAATTCGCAGAACAACAAACACAACAAACTGCAGTTGTTGTATTACAAGACCCAAATGTAATGCATGGAGAGTGTGTGGCACATTAGACCTGTCTGGTTCATACAGAAACTCATGTATAATTCACAGTCTATGTAAATATGTCACTTTAGTGCCTCTCTGGTACCTATCAGCAAGCCTCTGTCTCCCTTGGGTTAGTCAGACCTGACGGCTTCTGAAACTGGACCCTGAATAATGTGACAAGCAGTGATGAACTCTGAATGTGAGTGAATAACGATCAGTTTTGATTTCAGGAAAAGAAGTTCTTACAATCAAAGCCTTTAAAAAAATATTCTTCAGTGTCTCCCAAGTACCATTTTAAATATTCATCCTTGTTTAATGGAGAAACCATTTTACTTTTTAGTAGAACAGAGATGCACCTAGACGTGTACCAGCACTAACCTTTGAATATCCTTCTCTGCAGCAGGTTACACGGCGTTTCTTGGATTTGGTGTTTCAAAGTTGTTAGCCATCTGATAGTTCTTTCAGACATTTATTTGTAATTTAAGTAATATGTATGAAATTTTCCTTTGGACTGCAGCTTTTGAATAAGAGTCACTTGCTAATACATTACAGAGCACGAGGCACAGGTACCTGCCAAGCCACGAGGCTCTCAGTAACTGGAGCGTTGCGTGTCTACCTCTCATTAACTGAATTGCCCAAATTCTTTGGACAAATTAAGCTGTGCTCAGTGAAACTTGTGCATGGTCCGGTGTGGCTGGTGCTTGCAAGCACCCCTTTGAGTGAGAACACTGATCTTTTAAGGAGCCCACAGAAAGCAGTAGCTTCATTGATTCACTGATACTTGGAGGAGAAAAAAATTAATTCATAGAGCTTCCACAGGCACTACGAAAATGATCTTAAATAACAGCATGTTGTACTCTAGCTTGGTGAGAGACATTGAAAAGTTTGAGGTCTCCTGGGCAATAAATGACTAAAAGACGCTGGTCTGTGGGATGCTGATGTAGCCTAGGATAGAGCAAAGGACCGTAGAAGTCTACACAAATTGTCTGGTGCATGCAGCCTGCTTTGGCCTGGGTCCTCAGATGAGCTTTTCAGAAGCAGTCAGCAGTGCTCAGCCTGATTGCTCCTAGCTCCAGTGGGAGCAGGGAAGCCAGTGCTGAGCCTTCTTGGGATGCTGGAATTAACTCCCTCTGAGTGGTTTAAAAGCACTGAGGGGATGTGGCAGAACTGTGTTATTAAGTCAGATGTTCTCCCAAGAACTGGTTTTACAGGTGGCTTAAACTCAGCTGGAAAACTTTTACCACATTGCCAGTGTGAATTGTGTCCCGCTGTGAGGTGAGTCTGCATTGCTAAGCACAGCTTTTTGGCTGGATCTGGGAGCGCTGGTGGGGAATTTTAATGACTGTCTGTGAGAAGGGAGTTAGAGCAAGAGGTTTCAGCATTCACAAGACCTCCCAGGGCACCTGTCTCCTTTGCCTTTACTCCTTTTCCTGAGCTCTGACTGCATCGTTGTCTTCAGGCTGCCCTTAAGGACACTTGAACAGTGAACGAGCGTGGTGGGACAGCCTCCATGCCCTGCTGGAGGGATACAGGGTGGTTCTTCAATCTCTTTTGAATTCTGATAATTCTTGTCATTGGGAAACAAAACACAACCTATCTGCAATGAAAACAAGAGCGAGTCTTCCTGCAAGTACAAGAGCAAAAAGCTGGCTGTTCTTTCCCACTGAGGCTATCTGAGCTGGGCAGCCTTTCCCCTCTCGTCTTCAAAGCCCTTGATTTAAGGAAGGAGAGGGATTATGCAATCAGCAAGGATAATGGCTATTTACTTTTAGAAACAATGGGCTTGATGAACCACAAAAAATGACCTAATTCTTAGAAGCATGTTTGCTGTGGAGCAGACTGACTTGGTTTGGGATGGAAGTAAGTGCATTATCTTTGTGAGCTGGTGAAAAGTGACCTTGTGTTCAGAGGTAAATCACTGGTTTTCTCTTGAGGATTGACGTGGCCCAAATCATGGAAGTGTGTCAGGCTGGAAAACAGTGCTAACATATTTAAAGTAGTGAACACAGAATAGAAATAAATTTAAAACTTCATAATGATTCCAAGTTCTCAGGCTTACAAGACGGCTTGCTGTAATTAGCTCACGTGCTAAAGTATGGCTTTGCTCTGACTGCGGTAGGATTTCGCCATGTTTTTTGTCAATAGGTGGAAAACAGCTCCTCCTGTTTATCTGTGTCCACTTAGGTTACAGTGTAATTAACATCTCTTAAAATGTATTGGGGCCTGCTTAGGCAAGGATAATAGGGTGTTACTCTGCTGGTTAGCATATTCTTAAAATATAGGGAATACTTTTGGGCTTGCTGTGCAAGCTGAATTAAGCTATAAACTAGAGGCGGTGGTGGGATGGAGAAACACAGACGTCAGCACACCCTGTGCAAAGTTACCAGACGTGCTTCGATCCATGAAGATCCACGCTACTGTGTTTTCATTGCAGTTAATGGTAGAGTAAAACTTGAGTGTGTCAGCACACACAGTGGTCATACTCTGCTTACCGTGTAGAAGTGGCCTTGGAGAACAGTGGTAAGGTGCTGTCTCCACAGGGAAGCACCAAGCATGCCTTCAGAAGATGTGTTATAACTACTTATTGTTGAAACTGGGACAAAACTTAAATAAATGCAGATTAAAGGTGGAAATTCCCATGTAAACTTTCTGGATGATTCTCATTCAGGGTGGTTATTCCATATGCTACTATTATGCTTTTCCTCGTTTAAGCTATTGCAAAACTGGAACTAATTGCACAACAGGAACACTAATACTGATGCAGTTGTATGGTTATACCAGGTCAGTTTCTTCCAGTAACAAAAGTGGAATAAGCTGTGCTAAAATAAAGCACTATATCCATGTAACTTTTCACAGCGAATGGGCTGGGGAGCCTGTGAATGTTTAGGAAAGGTTTTAAGAATTACTCTGGAGTTTTGACTATGATCATTTCCCATTTCTAGGAATAATACTAATAAGCTTTGTATTTAAATTAGGATACATGTATTCTAAAATATTTTAGATTGCAGGTTTACACCCAAATAGCCAAGGATAGCAAACACAGTGGTGTATTTTGTTTTCTCTCTTCTATCTCACAGCTCCTTTGGTACGCAGACTACTTATATCCAGAACAAGTCAAGATGCCCATGGCCATACGTTAGATCTGCATTGTGTTACCATATATTATCACATGTTATCATGCTGCACATCACCACGCTCTTGGCCATACCCGGCACATGAGCAGGACTCCACCATGCTAGGCGCTGTATCAGCACAGAGCAGAAATCTGATTCTGTCTCCAGAGGTTTTCATGGTAATAGAAATCAATATATATAACAGGTGTCTATAGATAGTGCGTGGGAGGGTACAGAGAAGAGAACAGCACTATCTTTTGCACTCAGACGTCAGGTCTGATAAAGGTGCACTGAAAAGTTGACACAAAAAAAATGGAGGAGGTGAGCATAGTGGTAGGAAAGCATGAAAGTGCTTGTTGGAAAGTCTGATTGTTGGGTGATAGCGAGAGGCTTTGTGGGCTGATGAGAAGCAGGAATCAATACCTCCATAGCAAGTGAGAAATGATAGGGTGAGGGTAAGTGACGGAAAGTCTTGAAACCGAAGATAAGATAAGAAGCTTATGTTTGATGCAAGAGTGTGTGAAGAGAGCTGGTGAAGACAGCAGCGAGGTGATAGTGACAGGCTGGGAAAGTGATCTCTGCTGAGGCATTCTGGATAGGGAAGAGCAAGTTTCTCTTGACCAAGATTTGAAGAAACAATGTCAGAGTAACTGAGATGTCAGGTAGCGGAAGCCTGAGAAAGGAAGAAACTGTACAGACATTGTGTAAAAAGTACCTGTGGGATGTGTCCTGTCTACCCTATCTTGTAAAATATGTGAGAATAGGTTTAACGTGTGTTTTCTACTAACTAATCCACTTGTAGGTAGCTTTGTTTGGGAATAACAGTCCTGTTTTTCTCTTTAGCTTAATCCTCTTTAAGTGAAGTGGCAGAGAAGCGTGTTGCTGGTCTGGAAGAAAAGCATCAGCATCTTGTGGAGCTGGGGAACACGAGGAGCAGCTGTCAGGAGAAGCTCTGTCTAAACGAGACCTTCAGTGTAATCCAGATGTGCAGACCTAAAAAGTGCATGTCCAAGGTGACAGCTAGCGATACAGGACTGAGCTGTGTTGTCTCCAGGATGAAAAGCAACAGGTGGTGAAATCTGATAGGCAGTAAGACATTGGCTTCTGCTCTGTTGTGCTTGAGCTGAAAGGTGGGTTTTCTGAGTGAACCGTCCCAAAGACAGACCAAGAATTCACCGAGTGCTGAAAGCTTTAAGTCTGGAAATAAGTTGCACATCTGTACGTCATCAGTTCAGGTACAGCTGAAACCATTTGCTAAGATCATCCAGAGATAAGCTGCAGAGGAAGAAGAAAAGCTGCTTGGAGCACTGTAGATAACAAGACCACAGAATGTTGGAGAGAGTGTTATGGAGGGTGTAAGTAAAGCGGGAGAAATCAGGTTTAGACGGTCAAAAAAATTAAGACTTTTCCATGTCTCAAGAGTCAACCTGAACAATTGCATTAATGCTGTTGTAGTGCTGTTGGGTCCGATTAGTGATACTGGGTGCTGTACAATTAATGCTGTTACAGTGGTTCTGCAATGCACAATGTATGCAATCAACAGTTATATTAGCGTTCTCATCTTGGCAAACAATTGGTTTAATATTGTACGCAACAGTAACGAGATAAGAAAGTTATATGGTGATTGATCATTAACTGCCAACACTGCTGCTCAGTGCAATGTATTTTTTTTGTTCTGTGAAAGATATCAATGGTAACGAAAGTGGGTTTGATATTGTAATTTTTTTTCTGTCTTTATAAACTAAGTATTTTTGGGGGGAAGGGATTTTTCAGCAAGCAAGCTATGGCCAATGGCGAACTTCTGGTTCTGATTATGTTGCAAGCATCTTGCAACTACAGTAAGTTTTCAATTACCAAAACTTAAAATGACAGGAAAAGAGGGGTAGGAGCAAGGGAAACTATTTGCTGAAGACCAAAACTTATGCAGCTTTTTCATAGTGTAAAACCTCCAACACTTTTACTGATAGCATAGTACGCTTCTGTTGAGGAAATGTAATTTTAATGTAAAAGCCATACTTCACGGTGAAGGAGTAAATAAACAATTTTAAGTCATCCTACACCCAGTTAAAGTACAAGCTTTGCTCTGTTTCTCTATACTAGCTGCCTGCCCAGCCGGGTGCTGGGTGTCTGTGGTCCTACCTGCATCTGGGTCTTGTATCGTCATATGGGACTTCCATGGGCACTGAATGTGGTGCAGCAATAAGATGTGTCCTGTTTTTTTATGGAGGTTGAGGACCGTAGGGGATATAACAGAGGATGAGTGGCCCAGCAAAGATCTGGGGGCTGGTGTGGGAGCTGTTTTGAGAGTGGGACTGTAGGGCCATTCTGGGCGATGGCAGAGTGTGTGCTTAATGTCCATGGTGTCTCTGGAGAACCCAGGGCCACGTGTCTCCCTTGGCTGTTTGTGATGACTGAGTACTGCTCACTGGTATGGCAACATGAGGATTTTTAGGTAGCTGGTCCCTATCTCCTGTTTGTCCCAAAGTTTAAACAATTTTGCAGGAGCGTCTGTGGAGCTTTTATCCCAGCTCTTTTTCCCTTGTTGGAACAAACCTACCTCCTGCTGGCGTGACTGAGGCAAAAATAAAACACTCTCAAGGAAGATAATTGCCTGTGAGCCTCTCTTTTTCCGCTATGTTTTTACTATTTTGTGTTTAGGCATCCTGCCTGCTCCTCTAATCAATGGGGATTTCTGCCCTTAAGAACTGAGCGGGGTAGCACTGTTCAGTCACCCTGCGATTGCATTAAATATTAAACTTTCAAAGAGGTGAATAAACTGTTAGTCAAATCCAAGCTATAAATATGGCTTGATTCACTGTCCTGTTTGGCTGTTTTGTGCAAAGCAGGTGTAAAACTGCTGCCTCTTTGACAGGGTATCAGTTGTACTCTGCTTGAACCACGTGCTGGTAGTGAGACCAGTACTGTATACAGCATAATCCAGTTGTTAGAGACGGATATGGGTGAGTTCCAGATATGACACTGGCCTAGAAATAGAGGTTCGTATTTAGAGATCCTATGTCAGAGCCATTAGATTATGATTTGCTCAAGGAACCTCTCACCCTGGATGAGCCTTTGTTCACTGATGTTTTTTTCCTTGACTTTGCACGAGTGATTAAAATATATAATTAGTGTTGGGTAGTATTAATATCAAGTTCGGAATGCCAATGCCGTTTTAACTCACTGCCATTTCTAACTGGCTTGATGAGATTCACCGGCACCTGTGGATGTGAAATGTTGCTTCTTACTTTTCTTCTCTCTATCGACTTTTACCCTGTTCCTCCTCAGTCTGCTACATCAAACAGGCTGGTCGTAGCCACAGAGCATCTGGCTGTTTGCTCTCAGAGTACAGACGGTTGAGCTCTGGTTTCATAATTTTAAAGGTAAAAAGAAAGGGAAGTAGTCGAATGCCATTCTCTTTACTGGACTCACATTCTTATCCGAGCAAAAAGGTTAGTGATTTTTTTGGGAAACGTTAAGACTTAATTCACAAGATTTGCTCCTGGGAACTTGTTCTACAGCTGGATCTCCTCTGCCTTTGTAAACCTGGCAGAGAATACCTCTAAACAAGTGATGATCACAGAAATGCCTGACTTATCGAGCAGCAGAAGGAATTGGCTTTGGGAAAGCAGTTATTGGTTTGTTTGAAAAACATTAAAAAATCACTACAAGCAACAGTTAGCAAAATAATGTTTCACTCTGCACTAACTGTCCTTGCTTATTTATTATATGGTAGGTGTTAGGTATTTCCCATATAACTGTGTTGCTGGCCTACCATTAATAATACAGGGTTTAAATCTATTGGTCACAATCTGGTCAAGTCAAGGATGGAAGATTCAATGTAGCAGGGAATTTGTCAAAGGTTTGGAATTTTTTTTTGCTTTCTTTCCCTCACTTATATTTCTATGTATAGACTTTATATCACTTTTTTTTCCATAGAGGCCGTTTGACTCATGTGTCAGGAGACTTGAAGTCATGGGAAGAAAAGTCCAACCAAACAAAACAGTTTAAATGCTATTTTTTTCCCAGGAGCCGATTTTGCTTAGATGGGTTAGTCTTCCTCTCAATTTCAAAATCTGTTGCTCAGCTTTGCTTCACAGCACAGTGGTGACTTGCTGTTGGTCAAACTTTTGTGCAACTTTGGCAGCAGCTGTGGCAGAATACAGTGGTGACACCACAGTACGTCCCGAGGTTTTCTGAGTCACGTTAGATTCAGGAAACAACGGTATAAATAGAGCTCTCCAAATAGCAGCTTTACATCATCATCATGTGTTTCCAGTCGGGGGATAAATACTTCCTCATTCCAGTGGTGATATCACTTTTCCAGACCCTCTCTAAAACTAAATATAGTCATAGAAAGTGTCTCTGCACGTATAAACTAACGCGGTTGAGTCATTTAAGACCTCGGAGAATTGACGAGAATATGCTGTATCATCCATCGCTGACAGACACACGGGACGGCTTAATTAGTAGTAAAAGGGAGATGTGGTCTTCCACTTAAAGTGTGGGCTTGGAGTTAGTAGTTCTGTTATGTATGGACTGGCCTTGTGGAGGTGGCTCTGTCTGTCTGTTGATACTTGAACAGACAAAGCACAGCCCATCACCAGGACATCTGGGTACCTTCCATGTGGAGGATGTTGTGGAGTCCCGAGCAGCTTCACGGCGTTCCAGGTGACTTCAACTTCTACAAGCCAAGCTCCACTGCCAGTGGAGCTCCATTTCAAGGGAACAGTAAGGAAGCACAGGGTTCGCTTGATTTTGACGACTGCTGAACACGTGCCCTCATTGCACCCTCAAACACCTGAAACAGCAGCGCTGTTGGATCTTGTGGTGGGCTGTTAAATTCAGAATCAACCAAAATCAGTGGCTGCTCCTGGAAATGTTGGTTTTAACATTGCCATTTCCCATTCATTAAGAAAAGACAGCAGGTTAGAGCAAGAGACATTACAGATAGATTAAAATGCAATCAGGTCTTTAAGCCCTGTACAAAGGTCAGTAGTATTTGTAAGACTGAAAGAACTAATGGAGAGGCCATCTCAATGAGAACTGCCCTAACACCTCATCCTGTCACAGTGATGGCTGCTCATTCCCCTGCCTTAATGATTCTGTCATTACTGACCATTGCAGTGTCTTGCTAGTGGTGCAGTCCAACCTCAGACGGCAAATGATAGCCACTGTACACAGGCAGCATTTCAAAATGAGGAGATGGTTCCCTTCCAATCTTTGAACATGGAAATGCAGAAAGAAAATCACTGCTTAGGCCTGTAATTTGCCATTTGGCCAAGGGAGCTGATAGTCCATCAAGAACATAGCTCTGCAGTGCTGGCAGCACCACTGTAACCTGGGGAGATCAGCCTTGCTCCGTGCTGGGCTTTCTGGAGTCTCCTTACCTCAGTCTGTACCAGAGAATTGTACTCTTTTAGTTGTGTGGCTGAATATTCAGGATACACAGAAATAGGAGGCTGATTCTGAAGTTCTGCACCATAGCTTGCAGATGTAAGGACGCATCTTTGTGGGAGAGGCAGCTGTCAGGTGGCACTTCATAGCAAGATCTGAACGCATCCTGCAGTGACAGTTCACGCTTCTGTGCTTTACATTCAGTGTGAATCCTTCTCATAATTCATTTGGACCAGGCAAATACGTATTTGTAAAGGATATTTGGATTTATTGAGGATGTTTCTGATCTCTGATTTTTTCCCCAATGGACAGCGGGAGCTCATTCACCAGTTTCTGGCATGCTGCGTTGCAGAGCTGAAAGGTGCTGCTTGTCAGGAGGCACAAAGGAGCGCTGCCGGAGCGCACTGCGTCAAGGCAGGGAGCGGGGCGCTTGCTGTCGTTCTGGGGAAGTTCACGGGTAGGTAAATGGTAATTTTCCAAACCAGAATTTGGCACAGTAGAACTAGTTTATTCTCTCTCTTGAACAAAAAGACCGTGGAGCTTTTATCAGGCAGGCATAATGATTTGCCCTCTCTGAGATCCAGCAGGGGAAACAAATTGGGAAAAAGAAGGCATAGCAGCAGCTTTGCCCGCAGCTCCTGCTTTTTGCTCCCAGAAGCTTACCGGTATTTGTGTGCTATCTAGGTGCTGAAATGAAAATTGTCTTCCTCTTCAGCCCTCGGGTTGCTCTGTCTCTTGTGGTAATCGGTCTGCGCACAGCATGAAAAGGTCTACTGTGCGCGGGGAAGCCGCTTAGAGCTTCAGCCGCAGAGAGGCTGGGAAACGGACAACAAAGGCTCCTTGTGAATTGCCAGGAAATACTTTCCTATAGTAACTAAACAGAGAAATTAATGTTAGTGCAAACCCAGCACTGCTGTCTTCAGCTTGCAGAGCCCTGCTCTGTCTCACTGCGAAGATGTTTTTATTTTACTTCCTTTCCAGTGCCCTGCTCTCTGGCCTGGGCCACGCAGTAAATGAGTGCGCCTGGGAGAGACCCCAGCTTGCATGCTGGTGCCTGCAGTCCTGGTCTGTGTCCAGAACAGTTTTGGAGGGGTTTGGCATTTATTTCTTCTGTCTTGTTAAGCTACATGAGGCTGCGGTTGCAGTCTCCACACGGCATTCCTCTTCGGTGCATACTTTCTCTGTCTCCAAGGCATCACTTGTGGGAGGAGACAGTGCCTGGCAGGAGCTCAGGGAACACCAATATTTGGGACTCTGATAATGAACCATGTTTCTTTTGATGTTTGTTTGCTCTTTGGAAACTTTCATGTGATGCGGGGACTGACAGGATGTAGAAGCATATGATCTGGCCAGATGTGTGGATTATGGTAGCTTTTGTAAAGCATTTTAGCCTTGAGCAGCATTTATCCCCTTCCCTTCCCTGGTTGTAAGGAGAAGGGACATTTGCTGTAGAGCAGATTCAGAAGGTCAGTGACCTACATAAGTTCATTATTTATTTTCCTGAAGCAGCCATAGGCTCCTTTCAAGGCCAAAAAACTATTTGAAGTCTGTAAATACGTATGTTCCTTTCTCTGAGACCTTACAACCTTATTAAGCACAAAGATGGGCTAGGAGGAAGTTGAAAATTAAACAAAATCAGTTAAACCTTTGTGCAGAAACATGTTCTGATGCTGGAGGAAAGAATTACCAGGAAACTTTCCAGCTATTCTAGTGGCATAGTTTTTATCATTAGAGCATTTTTGGGGCCGTGTGTTCGGAAGAGTCTGTGAAGGAAGGCAGAAGCAAATTATCTATCACCTCATATCCAGTCAAACAATATGTGCTGAGTCATCAGGAGGTTTCTTCTATCTGTTTTTCCAACTGGAGCAGCCTCAGTGTGAGCCTCGCACACTTCCAGCAAGAGACTTCTGCAAGCAAACCACAGAACAAAACAGCTAAAGAGCCCCTTTCTCCATGCAGCTTTTGGGGGAAAATCTTTTGTTTGAGCAAAGGGAACCAAGCCAGTAGTGTCTGGGAGGACACAGGCTTCCTGCTGAGATGTAAATCACTTTTGATTCTGTCTGGAAGATATGCTCTGGGAACAGAAACCGGTGTCTTGAGGAGCTGTGAGATGGGAAGAGTGGGTGGTGACAAGTGTGTGAGAGGATGGCGGCTCCTTTTTACACCCCGGTAGCACTCTGAAGGAGAGGAGGAAGGTCTCATACTGCTAATGAGGGGGCACAGTCTGCTGAGGATTGAGTCATCTTGGGAAAAACAAGTTAAAGGCTTGTCTGTGGCAGGTAATTTTGGTTTATTAACTAGTACATCTTGGCATATGGAAGCCCATTGCGAACACCGTATATCCCCATGAAGATGCAACAAGGAAAACAGCTCCTTGCGCAACTCACATAATTTGTCACGGTTTTCTATTTTTAAGATGTCTTTCTTGCCGATGTTGCTGTATACAAAAGCCTTGCAGAGGCTTTTGGGAGATGGGCTGATAATGCAGATGATGGTCTTAAATGCAGAAACAGCAAACGAGAGGTATAAAAAAGAGAAAAATAATTTTTATCCTTTTTTCAATTTATTTTCCATCTATAGCACAGAGAGCGTAAACTATTGATGATAACAGCAGCAGGTCACCAGTTCTTCTGGCAGAACTGTAACTTTCTGTATGATACAATTTCTGAAGAACTGGCCTTTTGCAACAATCCTGGCCAGGATCCTCTGCCAGTCAGGGCAGGATTTGCTAAGCAAGCCCGAGCGCATGTGACACTGGTTCCATAAGCAGGGTGTGAGGTTACTACGTGACTGGTGGGCGTGTCCTTGCTAGCAGTACAATAGTACAAGTGATGACATCAGTAAAGGTGTAGTGTCATGGGCTTCATTCAACAGAAGGTAGCAGGCAGTAGATATATGCCCTACAAACCTAGTAGGCTCATACCTGTGTTGTTACCATGATAAAACCTGCTATGACTTCTTCAAAGCTGGCACGGAGGTGGCTGCATATAGGCCACTTATTCTTTTGCATACGCTGTAGACACACCAGGAGGATGGGGCCTGTACAGGAACTTGAAGATGAGGTGATGTTAGAGAGTGGCACCAGCGGTACTGATTGGAGAGGCAGTGGTAAGTCTTTCTAGTCGTCTGCCTCACTTACTAAGTAGGATAAAACTAACCCAAGCACAAATAAAGGCTGGCAGAGAATGGCTTGATGGCAGCCCTGAGGAGAAAGATTTGGGGGTGTCTGTTGATGAGAAACTTGACCTGAGCCAGCAGTGTGCACTTGCAGCCCAGAAGGCCAACTGGATCCTGGGCTGCATCAAGAGAAGTGTGGCCAGCAGGTCGAGGGAGGTGATTCTGCCTCTGCTCTCCTGAGACCCCACGTGGAGTACTGTGTCCAGTTCTGGGGCCCCCAGCGTAAGAAGGATGTGGAGCTGTTGGAGCGGGTCCAGAGGAGGGCCACGAAGATGATCAAAGGGCTGGAGCACCTCCCCTACGAGGAGAGGCTGAGAGAGCTGGGGCTGTTCAGCCTGGAGAAGAGGAGGCTGCGGGGGACCTGATTGCAGCCTTCCAGTACCTGAAGGGGGCCTACAGGAAAGCTGGAGAAGGACTTCTTACAAGGGCATTTAGCGATAGGACGAGGGATAATGGTTATAAACTGAAAGAGGGTAGATTTAGACTAGATATAAGGAGGAAATTCTTCACTGTGAGGGTGGTGAGATGCTGGCACAGGTTGCCCAGAGAAGTTGTGGATGCCCCCTCCCTGGAAGTGTTCAAGGCCAGGCTGGATGGGGCTTTAAGCAACCCGGTCTAGTGGGAGGTGTCCTTGCCCATAGCAAGGGGATTGGAGCAAGCTGATCTCTAAGGTTCCTTCCAAGCTAAACCATTCTATGAACTTGAGAATGACTAAGTTTGCTGCTAAGAGACATCTCATGGATATATGGTGGAACTTTTTTTTTTTTCTGCCTACAACAAGGCATAAAAGCTTTACAATGTAAACATAAGTGTGGTCCCCTCTTTTCACTTTATTCTTTTGTAGGAGTGGGCTAATTTTCTTACTGATGCTAGGAGAATACAGTAGGCCTTGATTCTTTAGAGGAAATCAAGAGTAATTGCAAGAAAGCCACAGATATTTCCCTGGTGTCCAAGGAGCCGAGGAGTCCTAAGGGACTAGTTAGAGTCATAGAATATACTGAGTTGGAAGGGACTCACAAGGATCACTGAGTCCAACTCCTCACTCCACATAGGACCACCCAAAATTCAAACCCTGTGTCTGAGAGAGCATTGGCCAAACGCTCCATGAACTCTGGCAGCGTGGGGCTGTGACCACTGCCCTGGGGAGCCTGCTCTTCCAGTGCCTGACCACCCTCTAGTGAAGAACCTTTTCCTAACATGCAGCCTGTCCTTCCCCTGACACAGCTCTGTGCTGTTCCCTCGGGTCCTGTTGCTGTCACCAGAGAGCAGAGATCAGCGCTGCCCCTCCACTCCCCTCGTGAGGAAGCTGTAGGCCGCCATGAGGCCTCCCCTCAGCCTCCTTTGCTCTGGGCTGAACAGACCAAGGGACCTCAGCCACTCTTCGTATGTTGCAAAATTCGTATGTTGTGTGTTTTATCGAGCTCTTAAAGGTGTTGGCCTCATTCCTGCCGTGTTTGCCAGAGTGACACCAGTGAGGGTGCAATGGTGTGGCTACGGGGAGAGAGTAAATGAAAGGGGCTTGACCTTGATTTGGGTGCTGCAAGTGCTAAACTTCTTGAAACATCAGTCCCTTTATTAACAATCTTACTAAGTTTGCTAGTGTTTTTGGGCTGGTTAGGGGTTGTTTTAGTGACACAGTGAGTCATCAACTTCCCTAATTTCAGTCTAAGGCTCTATTCTGATTTGGGCAATATTCTCACACTGCAGGGCAAGGCTCCTCATTCAATTTTAAATAACCTTCTTTATACCCAAAAGTGGGGAGGTGTTTCTTTGTTCTTTTACTGTAACACATGAAAACAAGCACAAGCCAGTAAACTGTGGAGATTTAAGATGATCTAAGCTAGGATGAATCAGAGTTTTCAAGTTATGTAGGTCATACTCTTTTTACAGGTGACTCTCAAGTCAATCTTGTCTTTTGTTGAGGCTTGGAGTCTTACTGGATTTAACAGTAAAGTTCTTCAGCATGAACAAATTGGCTTCACATGAATGTTCATATGACTAAATCATACAGAATTTTAGGATCCGTTTAATATGTAGACAGCAAACGAGGTATAACTCAAAGATGATTTTTCCTAAAATTTAAGCTGAAGTTTGCTTGAGTCTTTTTTTTTTGCAGTCAGTTAGACTCCTGCTGATCCATTCTTTGCCCCTAGCATTATGCCAGGAGATTAGATGCAGGTGAAAGACAGCTAAAAGAAGAACGAGGAGAGCCAGACAAAACCGTTCTTCCTGTTGCTGATGTCATCATCACTGTAGATGGCCGCTAAACATAAAACAGTTCTTTTGTAGGATAGAACATGTTGGGCTTGTACAATGCATGTACAAAGACTTTGTGTGCCAGGTAATCATTACGATGGAAAAACAACAGTGATGGAGTCAGCAAGGAAACTGTTCCTCCATGTCATCTGACATCTGTTGAAGTCCCATCTCAGCATCCTCCTGTGCTTATTGTTCAGAGCATGTGAGCTCCAGGCCTTGTGGGCATGTTTGTAATTACTGTTCCTCATGTCATCCTGATGCTGCTTGCTGCGCCACGGAGAACATGTGTTCCTGCAAAGCTGGGCTGTCATGTGGACCGCTTAAGGGTAGCACTGAACTTTCATCAGGCTACTCTGTTATAAGCCTGTAGAATGAGGAAAGCAAGCCTCACTGGAGAAGGGGGTGAGAGCATTGGAACAAGCTGCCCAGAGGGACTTTAGAGTCTTCTCTGGGAATATTCAAAATCAGACTGAACACCTTCCTGTGTGACCTAATCTAGAGAACCAGCTTTAGCAGGGGGTTGGACTAGATGATCTCCAGAGGTCCCTTGCAACGCCTACAATTGTGTGATTCTAAGAGCTGAAATTTCTAGGGTAAAAGCAGGTTTGAAAAGGGAAGAGCATCAGTTTGCCAAGGGATGCTGTAAAGGGAGTTTACCAGGATTCTCAATGCTGTGAAAATGAATTAACTGCAAATATAAGGGTGTGTAAGAGAGTGCTCGTCTGCTGTGCAGTTCATTCCCCTGAGACACGGTAAACGAAGAGAATCCTTTATAGCCTTGCTTTTCAGTAGGCTTCATGAATATTGACAGCTGCCTTTTTTTGGATGCCCATTGACATTGAGCACACAGGGCTGCAAGTGAGTTAAGGGGTGCTGTGGAAATCAATCCCAAATTAAGTGCCCCAAACTAGCAGCCATCTAGCAATCAGGCATACAAATCTTAAGAAACACCTAAGAGTTTCCCAAGTTCCCAACCTGGGTTCATATCTGGCCCTAGATGTGTTGTTCAGGGAGAGTGCAGGCTCCTGGCTGCTGCCTTGCAGTCTCCTGCAGGCACAGTTCCTGTATTTGAGATGTTAGTAGGAACATTCCTGCCTGTTCCCTGTTTATAGACTCTGTTTGTGCCTGGATTTGTTTAATCCTTTTTTGAACCTGCTCATTGTCTGCCTGTGGCAGATGTTACAGGTCATTGCTGTGGCAGCAGATTCCAGAAGTTCACTACCATCTCAGTAGAAATGTACCTTCTTTTATTAATTTTAAGTGATTTCCTGCTAAGTACATTACTCCTGCATCACTAAATTTAGTGAAAAACAGTTCCATGGGTGCTTTTCCCACTGCCTTCATAATTTTGTAAGCTTTGATTGTATTCCCTGTCAGACTGTCCCCTTTTAAGCTAGAGACCTCCAGACTTTCAGTCTTTTTGTAAAACAAGTTCTTTGTTGTCTTAATCATTGTAGTTGCCCACCTCTGTACCTTTTTGGATTCTGCTTCATCCTCCTTTAAATGGAGAAAGCAGAAACATGCACAGTACTTGGGAGGCTGGTAGGTTTCATGAAGATGGAACTTGGAAGTGGAACCAAACCTACAAAATTCACCACAGGCAATAACCACCAATGCCACCAGTTTGAATACTCACTGAACATTGACATGCAAATACATTTTAAAACGCTAAAATAATATCACTTCGTAATGTTTGCTTTTTCGTACTGTAAGTGTGAGTGACATGTTACAGAAGAAATGAAGATAGGGCGGGTCGAAATAACATAGCACTACCTCACAGTTTCTGAACAAAATGGTTTAACACGTGATCCCAACCCTGCAAACATTTCCAGCTGTTGTGTTGCAAAGAGCAATCACATGGATTTGCAGGGACTACTCATGGTAGTAAGCAGCACTGTTGTATCTGAACCCACAATGCTTATGTGTAAGCATTACATATGAGCATATGGAAGTAAGAGTTCTTTGGTAAGCCTTGTATTTTGCCAGTGTAATTGTCAAGGCCTTAAAAAGGAAGAGGGGCTTACCTCTGTGAAGGACTGCAGGAATTTCCTTGTATAAAACTCAGAGCTAGACTAAGGTTAAGATTAGAAATGAATCTGAAGGTCTCTAAGCTCGGCCACTTGGCTAAGGATTTTTAAATCTAGTGATCAGTTCTGTAGTGAGAGTTACTTTTGCCAAGCTTCTTTGTGTCATTGCTCCCTGCAGGTGGAGGGCTAACCCTGGAGGGTAACTGCCTAGTGAGCAATGTCATGGCCATCTTTAGCACTGGTGAAGAAATACCCGTTTTCTTACTAGGTGATCGTCTTTATGTGAATTTCAACCCTTATGCCCTCTGAATGTTGGTTGCACGTTTTGAATGAGGATAGTTGTATGGTGGTTTTGGTAGATGGTTTTTGGAAAGCCTTGGAGAGCACAGCTCTTGGCAGAAATTGACTGTGATGTTTTGCCCTCTTGACCTATGTTTGAAGAATCTTCGTGCTTTTTTATTGGAAGATATAAATAGTTGAGGATATCAAGTTTGCTCTTCTAATTGGCAAGGAGAAAACTGGAAAAGCATTACCTGTGAGAGACATTGCATTACTTGTTGGCATTCTGAATCCTTTGTGTACAGGGAGAAATGACAGTATAAATCAATTTTTAGTTTGAATTTCAAAATTTTCTATCAAGATAATAGGAGAACTAATATGCAGTCAAAATTATGTCTGGTAAAAATTGTCCTGTGAATCACAATTAGGACAATCCTGTGTCTCTAAAAGAGCAGTACTTTTTCTAGGACAAATATGGTCCACTTTGGCACCTTCTTTTCATTTTTTCTGCCTTTTCCTACTTCATTATGAATGATAATCCATCCAAAAAGCTACACAGGCTTTATGGTGCAGCTGCACTCCCTTGTAATAAGCAGTTTGGCTGCCTTCCAAAATTGGCACATTTCATCCATGACTGTCATAAAAGCTGCTACCAAGTATTCTAACCATACCGACAGACTTGTGTTTCAACCATCTTCGTTATATTTTTAAGTCAAGTCATGTTCAGGAATTTTCCTGCCCCCCTGGCTTCACAGTACAGCAACACTGAAATTTCATCTCCTGGGATATCAGCTGTCATCTCTGAGTCACTGAGAATCGAGTTTGATGATATCTACCCAGTCCTTAGTGAAACATTTGCTTGTAGGACCATCTGCCCCTTTAATAGAGTTGTCATTTCAGCGTGGCTTCAATTTCTGCAGCAGCTGCCCATTGATAATAAGTCAGATGCAGAGATGTTGCAGAGAAGAGCAGCAAAGCCTGACTGCAGCGCTGTCATTGTCTTCAGCTCAGTCTGCCTGTACAGCATCTCCCCAGCTGAAGAAATCTCCGTTATATTATGCTCTGCCTGATCTACCCTTCAGATTTCTTGAAATCTCTCCAGCTAGGAAGGCAAGTCATATAGCAGCTCAGACCAGATGTCTTTTTTGTGGCCTCTGCCTACAGTGAGCATCTTTCCATGTCTGTTGAGATGTGTTTTTAGATTGACTTGTCTAACTCAGTTGAAAACATTGGCAAAGACATAGGAATTTACCACTTAAACGTGGGTTAGCACTTCTAAATTCTCTTTTTAGGCTTGAGTTGGAACTCATAATCTCTGTGTCTGTTATTGAACTTGCCAGACATCTACCTTTCAGGTGTTCAAGTGAGTATACCTGCTAGTCCACTGCAAGTCTGAGCTGTCCAGCTCATAACATCCCAAGAGGATTGAGACCCACAGTGACTCCTACAGGGCTTGAAGGACTGGCGCAAATGCTGTGTGCTTCAGGAGGTTGACATCCCATAAGCATAGCCTGAAAGAAAAGCCTGCTCTTTGTGAACAGACCCCATGTGAGTGACTTTCAACTGTTTCTTCTCTTTACAGATGTCCTCTGTGACCAGACACAAATGTGCCGAACAGGCATTATGAAATCATAGAATCCTTAGAGTTGGAAGGGACCTTTAAAGGTCATCTGGTCCAACTCCCCTGCAATGTACAGGGACATCTACAGCTAGATCAGGGTGCTCAGAGCTTGGTCCAGCCTGACCTTGAATGTCTCCAGGGATGGGGCTTCCACCACCTCTCTGGGCAACCTGTTCCAGTGCTTCACCACCCTTACTGTAAAAAAATTGTTCTTATATCCAATCTAAATTTCCTCTCCTTTACTTTGAAATTGTTTCACTAGTCCTATCCCTACAGACCCTGCTAAAGAGTCGATCCCCCTCTTTCTTATAGCTCCTCTTTAGATATTGAAAGGCAGCTATCAGGTCACCTCGGAGCCTCCTCTTCTCCAGGCTGAACAGCCCCAGCTCTCTCAGCCTGTCCTTGTAGGGGAGGTGTTCCATCCCTTGCATCATTTTAGTGGCCCTCCTCTGGACACACTCCAACAGATCCATGTCTCTCCTGTGCTGAGGACTCCACATCTGGATACAGTACTCCGGGTGAGGTCTCACCAGCGCAGAGCAGAGGGGCAGGATCACCTCCCTCGACCTGCTGGCCATACTTATTTTGATGCAGCCCAGGATTTGGTTGGCTTTGTGGGCTGCGAGGGCACATTGCTGGCTCATGTCCAGCTTGCCATCTACCAGTACGCCCAAGTCCTTTTTGGCAGGGCTGTGCTGTATCCGTTCATCCCCCAGCATGTATTGATAGCAGGGGTTACCATGGCCCAGGTTCAAGACCTTGCACTTGGATTTGTTGAACCTCATGAGGTTCTCCTGTGCCCACTGCTTGAGCCTGTCTAGGTCTCTCTAGATAGCAACCCGTCCCTCAGGTGTGTTAATTATACCACACAGCCTGGTGTCATCCGCAAAGTTGCTGAGGGTGTGCTTAATCTCACTGTCAATGTCATTAATGAAGATATTGAAGAGTATTGGTCCCAGCACTGAACCCTGAGGGGCCCCACTCGTCACTGATCTGCATTGCACCATTGATCACCACTCACTGGGTTCGATCCTGCAGCCAGTTCCTCGTCCATCTAACAGTCTACCCATCAAATCCGT